>JAYMTO010000134.1:0-15899 GCA_036898065.1 California macrophylla | reverse complement strand
TTGGGGGAGAGATATTGAAACTTATATTTTAGTTTTATAGACCCAAGCTCATAGTTAAAATGACAATAATATTTTTAATTTTGAAAGAGAGAATAAATTTGAGTCACATAAGTACATTATGTTAAATTATTTATCTTCCAAATTAATCAAATCCTCTCTAGAGTTTTACAATTTAAAAAGAATATTCTAGAATATAAAATATGCGCACTAAAATACAATTTTATGTAAAAATAAAATGTACGACCTCCTGGTGATTTGCTAAAATTGAATATATATGCTAGTGTGATGGGCTCGGCTGTCGACCTTGGCGGAGTAGTCCGCAATAGCGCAGGAAAGGTCATGCCTGCATGGAGTAAATACCTGGATGTAGCGGCCGATCCATCCATGGTTGAGTGCTTAGCGGTGTGAGAGGACCTCCGGCGGTGTCAGACGAACGGAATCGGGATCTCCTGGGTAGAATCGGATGCATGCAACACCATTGATCAGATCCGGGCGGCAGCGACAACTTCAAAGGAAGGAGCGGTCATTGCAGACATTCTGGACTTAGCATCCAGGCTGTGGGTAGTCCGGTTCGAGCATATCCGACGAGAGGCTAACAGAGTGGCTCATCGACTAGCTCAGGTGGCGGCGAAGGGGGAAGCTCAGGGAGAATGGTGGAACTCAGCTACGGAATGGCTATGCATTTCTCGCTTTTGTATGATTGTAGCTCAGTGCCCCCTCCAAGGGCGTTTCAATCTTTTGATTGATTTTTATAAAAAAAAACTAAATATTCTATCCAAGGCCAATGAATCATAAAATATGTGATTACCCAAATAAGTAATGACTAAGGTTGTTTTGTTTAGTGTAGACGTGACGGGAAGGGCAGTATCTATCCATTCGAAGTTGTCGATAATATTTTCGAACATATTTTCGAGCAACAAAAACTTTAATGCTTTTTGTAAACAAATGAAATAAAAAGTTTCATAACTTAATATTTGATCCATCTATGAAAGCCCAAATGGGTCTAGTAGAACAAATATGTAAATGGGCGGGGTTGGCTTGGCTGGGTCTGACTGTTGTTGGTCCATCAAAATCAAAACTCAGTGGCTGACGTGACTTTTGAGTCTGACTAGCTCAATTTCAGGATTAAAATATACACACTACATTTCTCGAACGCACGCACTCCAAAACAAAACTGCACTCAGAAACCCATTCGTTCATAAGCAAGCTCTCTGGTTCTCGCGCACAAACCTCTCTCGACGATCTTCTCCGCTTCTGCAAATCTCTCTCCAAAACCCCTCCCCCAATTCCCTCTCTCCGCACCAACACTCTCTGCATTTGCTCCACCGCCATGCTCGACTTCTCCTCCACCGTTTCGAGTCAGATTCGGTTCCTGCTTCAGAGCCTCAAGGACACCGACGATGACTCAATTTTCCGCGAGCTCTGCCAGGTACTCTCTCTCTCTTTCTCCAGAGTCGTCTGTTTCCAATTTGGTTGTAGTTACTGGAATTTTGTGTGCACGAGAAGGTTTTTCTTAGATATTTGGGGATTTTGTATGATTATGGAACGGGATGTTGAGCGCATGGACTTTTCGTTGGTTTCATACTACACGTTTTGGTTCGAGAATCGATTGTTAAAGCAAAAATTGCCTGACCTAGTATGTGTAAAATGATCCCAAATAACCTAGCGAAACTGAGTTTGAACGTTGAATTTGGTTGGGGTACTGGAATGATGTTTGTGTAATCAATTGCTTTGTGCATTAAATAAGATTGAGTGTGCTGTATTGTTCATTGAACATCCACTGGAAGTCCCCAGAGCTGACATGCTCAGCATGATAAGGCAATTTGGCTGTCTGGTGGTTGCTAAAATAGGTCTGTTTAGGGAACACTAATCTAGCATCCCAAATAGGCTAGATAAGCTTTTCTTCTGTGCTGTTCATACATACTCCTAGCTGGATTACTTAAAAATTTGGTCTTCTGGCAGTTTACTGAATATGGAATTGAGGCAAGCAGTCTGCTCCTTCAAACCTTCTTTGATCACCTGGGCTTTTACAGTATGGATTTGAAGAACTTGAAGCTGGAACCGGTGTTGATATCAGTTTTCAAATTTATACTTGGGAAACCAAATTTCAGTACGGTGCTTTCTCAGTCACTTAGGATCACAGAGATCACTGTCATTTTTCTGGAGGATTTGTGCAATGCATTACACTTATCTGTATCTGAAAAAATTGGCATTGGTCTTGCATTGTCAGACTCTGAAAATCCTGATACCAGAGCGTGTGGTAAGCTTCAAGTTCGCTCATGTTGTTGAGTTTGGTGTGTTATTTCTGGCTGTGCTAGTTTCTTCTTTTTATCTGTCTTACGATATATGCCTTGACTTTTATGCTGCATTTCAGGGAAGAATTTTTGCATGGCTCAGATTGAGGATGTCTGTACCAATCCTATTTCTATGAATTCTGGCCAAATTCAGAATATTATAATATTCCTCCAGCATTCTGAGGGTCTCTCCAAGCATGTAGATTCCTTTATGCAGATGTTATCTCTAGCACAGTTGAAATATGCTACCCCCTTTCTTTTGTCTCCATTGCTTTCAGTTGAACTGCGTGAGAGTAATTACTTGAGGTAAAAAGTAAAATATTTTTCTTAATTGGATTTCGTCTGAAATTGGCTGCAACACTGATTACCGTTATGTGTTATTGTGTTGAAATACATCATCAGCATATAACCCTTCTATTATGCAACAGGAATTTGAATATGTTCCATGAATGCAAAGACAGTGATTTTGATGATATATTAGCAGAGATGGAGAAACAAACAAACATGGGAGATATTGTGAAGGAACTGGGTTATGGATGCACAGTTAGTGTCTCACGGTGTAAAGAAATATTATCGCTCTTCTTACCGCTGGCTGAGTTTACTCTCTCGAAGATACTAAGCACAGTTGCGCGCACCCATTCTGGACTTGATGACAATCAGAGCACCTTTCTTGCTTTCACTTCAGCCCTTGGCTGTGGTGCTCAGTCTGATCTACAATGTACAACCTCCTGGAATATTGGTATCCTTGTAGATTCGATAAAGCAACTTGTGAGTTATACTTACTGTTCTGCACAACTTAACTCTATAATCATTCACGTGATAGCCTTCTTTTCTGAGAATTTGTAATGGTTACAGGCTCCTGGAACCAACTGGATACAAGTTATTGAAAACCTAGATCATGAGGGGTTCTACTTTCCCAATGACGAGGCTTTCTCTTTCTTTATGTCGTTATATAGGCATGCATGCGAGGTATGTAAACATGCATGATTTGCCCGTGTACGTACCTACAAATAAAAGTTGTACCGTTAACAAATCTTTTACATTTGCTCTGAATGAGGAGAGATGATATGTGCAGGATCCATTCCCACTTCATGCCATATGTGGGTCTGTTTGGAAGAATACCGAGGGTCAGTTATCTTTCCTAAAATATGCTGTATCAGCACAGCCAGAAGTGTTTACTTTTGCTCACTCTGTCAGGCCACTGGTATGAACTTCATCTATACAGCTTTTATCCCAGGCATATTTGTTGGATTTGTGTTAATTTCCAGTTCTACTGCAGAGCTATATTGATGCAGTGCATGACAGTAATCTTCAAGTTGGACATTTGAATCATGCATGGTCATGTCTTGATCTTCTAGATGTGTTGTGCCAATTAGCTGAGAGAGGTCATGCTAACCTTGTTCGACTAATGCTCGAGTATCCTCTCAAAAACTGTCCAGAACTTTTGCTTCTTGGAATGGCACACATTAATGTACTATTCTATGCTTATATTTTGTGCTGTCACTTTCTTTTTAAATATATTTCTTTTGGATATTAAGTGTGCATTTGTTGCTGCAGACTGTGTATAACCTCCTTCAGACAGAAGTGTTTTTCACTGTCTTCCCAACAATAGTTAAAAAAGGCACGGGTACTGGTTTAATCCCATACATCTGGCATGTTAATCCTAACCTTGTATTGCGGGGGATAGTCGATGCTCACAACAATTACGCAGATAGTATGCCCAAAATAGTAGAGATCTGTCAAGAACAAAAGGTAAAATGTGTTGTGAACTTGCTATCCATCTCCCTTCCAGTTTTTTTTTTGTTGGATTTTATTGCTTCATCATTACGAAAACATGTAATTGCAATGTATCAGATAGATGATGTCGAAGTAGGTGCCAAGTCTTCCGTTTTTGCTAATAGTAGTTGTGTTTGCATTTATGTCTGTAATTGTAATGTTTCTATTTCTGTTTCCCCCTTATTTGTAGCTGTACTCATTCCTAATTCGTTTTACAGATTCTCTTGTCGGTATTAGAGATGATTCCTTCTCATTCTGGTATCAGATTGGCAGCTATTGCTTCACGAAAAGAGCTTATAGACCTTGAGAAGTGGTTGATTAATAATTTAAATACATATAAAGACATCTTCTTTCAGGTAAAATTCTGTTTATTCACCCACTCACAATAAAACAGGAGCAATGAATATGATTATGAGGTTACCAAGATTTGCTGCATTTGAATAATTTTTAAAATTAAGGCAAGTGAAGACAATGTCAGTTGAAATTAGAATTGCAACTTTTTCAGGAGTGCCTTAAGTTCTTAAGGGAAATCAATGCTCGCGGGTCGCAGGATCTTTCCAACAGACCTTACCATCAGTCAGTTGCTGTATTGAATCTATATTTGGAGACATGTCCTACCTTCTTGAAGGTTGAACACCTTTTGATTTTTTTCCCATGCAATTTTGGCTAAAGTTATATGGAACTTCCAACTTTATTCCTGCTTCTCAGGTTCTTAAAGCTCATTCTGGAGTGGTTAACTCTAGCCAACTTTTTGAGGATGTGGAAAGGCTTCTTGTTACAGTCCTCGACTCTAATACAAGATTGCAGAATGGGGAGGCAGCAGGTTCTACAACATCTGATGGCTATGCAGATGATATTGAGGCTGAAGCAAACTCTTATTTCCACCAAATGTTTTCCGGTCAGTTGACCATAGATATAATGGTTCAGATGCTTGCTCGATTCAAAGAATCCTCTTTGGCAAGGTATTATGCTATCACTTTTATGTCTTCATTATTCATCTGTCAGTATCTCTAATGCTTTTCACTTGTTTTATGTCATTATTGTTCTTTCCCACGTATAATCATGTTAGAGGCAATAGGCAACTACTATAATACTTAAAGAAGAAAACTTATATAGATGACATATTTGGATTTCAGTGTGACCATTTTGATATTATATACTCTTAGTTAAGCGGCCTTTGACTATTTGACAGGGAAAAGTCAATATTTGAATGCATGATTGCTAACCTGTTCGAGGAGTATAAATTCTTCTCCAAATATCCTGAAAGGCAGCTCAAAATTGCTGCAGTTTTATTTGGTGAGCTTGTCAAAATTCTAGTGTATTATGGGTTCTTATTTTCTTGTTTTTATCAGTTGGATGCTTTGATAGATGTGCATCTACTTCTTAATATATGTTATTTTACTCGTGGTTGTATTTTTGCTCCGACCATTTCATCATTTTTCATCTTAGCTTGGGGTGTATTGAACAAACTTTTATTCTCTTGCCATTGCGCTTTCCCCGTGAAATAGTCCACTGCTTGAAAATCATTGGTTAGTAAAAAACTTTAACATTTTGGTTTTGCTATTGGTAACTTTCAGATATGATGCAATTTTTACTTCTTTTAAGGATATATGTTTGATAGATACATCATTGTTCAAACTGATGGGAGTCTTATGTCAGTTTGGACTATGTAGTTAATTTTCTGATCTTTTGATTTTGGTACTAAACATAGGTGAGGCTTTATCAATTTATCATACATGAAAGCATTTAAATGTTTATTCTTTGCCAGTTGATAATACATTTAATTGCTGATCTGGATGTTTTATAGTGGTAAGTGTGTCTGAAAGTTACCGTCTATCACTCATTTAGTCACTAATTTCTAAGTTTTAAGGTAGTCTCATATAAAATGCTACATCTAAATAACAACTGAAATAATTGTGAATGTGAACTTTTTTTTTGAAACAAACTCAATGATTTCTAATTTCTTTCCATTTTATAGATTTTCTAAGAAACAATTATGTAAATAAAGAATAGCATGCCCTTACAGAGAAATGCAGAAATAACTACATAATAACAGTCATCCAGTTACTCTGATTATCTTACAAAGACTTGCTTATAAACGGATCCAAAGTTGTAGCTCCGAGAGAAGCAAGGAAGACACTCCAATAAAAAGTTAGCTTTGTTGCACGCACTTTCCCCTCTTATCATTAAGTAGATGGGTCTCTTCTCTTCTCCAATTTTTTCCCTATTTATGATGACAATTCTATAACCAAAACCACCACTCATTGTTCCATATACGAAGTGGCTTCTTTGCTTATTTCTCAGGTTAAATGCGTGATTTTTATTTTATTTTTTTATATTGTATTTGACTTCTAAGAGAAGTTTCGTGGGTTCAACTTATTCTTTGCTGCCCTTTTCAGTATTTGCATACGAAGTTTAGCTGTTTCTCCTGCAGCATAGTGTACTTCCTTGGGGATGCATTGATTTGTACATGCTTATGTTTACTTTTCCTTTGTTATAATGTGCTCTTACATACCTTATATCAGGCTCTGTTATCAAACACCAACTTGTTACTCATCTCACGCTCGGGATTGCTCTACGCGGTGTTCTTGATTCGTTACGTAAACCTGCTGATTCAAAAGTTCGTATCAGTGTTTCTCTTTGTTTTTATTTCAATTATTTTGTTCAATGAGAAGAATGATGATCTTTTCCTTTGGCATGTAGATGTTTGTATTTGGCACCATGGCTCTAGAGCAGTTTGTTGATCGTTTGATCGAGTGGCCACAATATTGCAACCATATCTTACAAATATCTCATCTGCGTGGTACTCATCCAGAGCTCATTGCTTTTATTGAGCGGGCACTTGCCAAGATTTCATCAGGCCATATCGAATCAGATGGAAATAGTAATTCTGCCGATGCTCATCATCTTGCTTCAGGGAATGTGGAGGTAACCAGAAAAATGTGTTTGCTAACCTCATCAAATGTTTGGAGTTGTACTTGTATCTCTTAGTCATGCATAGATAAAAATAATTATTGTCATGAGGTTATGCAATCTCAAATATCAAAATATTAATTGTTCAACTATAAGTTGGGCCTCTGCATGTTACTGTAAATTGAATATGGCTGCTGATTAAGCCCATTTGAAATAGTTAGCCTTTTCTAACTTTTCAAGTGGTTTCAAGCTTTTGGTTTATGAATAGGAATCTTATACTGCAAGAAATATTAAAATTTTTTGTAAACCTAAGAATAAGTTTTAAACCTTAGTTGAGAGTAAACGAATTGCCTTTTGTTTGATCTTGTACTACTATTAGTCTGTGATAGATCTAGTAACAGTATAGCTGTCAAGGAAGAAAGTGCCGCTTAGGTGGGTGGAAAGGGAGTATTAGTTTATCTGAGGTCAAGTAATTGGGAGGAACACCTAATTTGGATTGGCTTTATTAAATTCACTGAGCTTTGTCATTTAGCTAGCCTGGTAATCTATGATACTATGCTCAGTAGTAGAAAACAGCCTAAAAATTGGTTAACAGAGCTGATCTTATAATAATATCAAAACCTTAGAACATATTACGTGATCAATTTTATTTTCAGTTTAATCCTTATAATAACCTGAATCATGATGTTCTAAGTTATGACATAAATTTTGTATGGTAGTTAATGGATGCTTGCTTATATATAGAGCCATGACAATCATTGTCTATATTATTATTGCAGTTGAATGAGTTAACCAACACCCACCCCGGGAAACAACTATCTTCTTCATCCCTGCTTCACCAGGGACTGGAAATTGATGACAGGGTTCAGAAAGGCTCTGCAACTGCCAATGATTTCAAACCTGTGCCATCTTTAGCTGGCCAAGCTTCTGTTGTTCCCTCAGGCAATCCTTCAAGTACTAGCAAGGTATCAGTGGCTATTGTTAATTGCATGTAATGTAGTTTATTCAGTTGATGTACCTCTGGCAAGAATCCAATTATTTGCAATTTCCTTTCTAATCACCATTGCATTGCTCAACTGCAGTTGCATAATGCAAATAGTGCTCCAGCATCACCGTCTCCATCCCATGGATTTTCTCATCTTTCCAGGGGAGCTACTTCAGCCAGTAATTTTCTAGTACTTACAAATATATTGTGTATATATTTTATACATGGCAAGAGGAGTGACCAATTTTTTTATATGTCCTATCTTGCCATGAACTTTCTCAAGGAATTCCTGGATTTAGCCTTCAAAATTTATACCATTCACCAATTCTTTGCAGTTTGACTTTTATTATCTCATTGAATGTGTAATGTCAATGGACATATTGATTTAACGTGAATTAAAACAGGATTTGGCTCTGCCTTGAACATTGAAACACTAGTGGCTGCTGCAGAGAGAAGAGGAACTCCTATTGAGGTAATCCTTTCATTTTATATTCCTTCTATAAGAGTTTGATTTTGAGTGGTGGGTTACATGCAGTCGAGAATTTTGCAGTATGAAGGTTTTGCATGTTACGAGTCGTGGTTCTTATGAAGTTATATTAGATTGATTTCTGTTGGGGCTTCTATGAAAGTATCATCTGTTCAGAAGTTTTCAGTCGACAGTGTTACATGCTGCCCACACATATTTCTGTTGGAGATTCCAATCAAGATTTGTCATGGGTATTATGGTTATTATTTGGTCACATGTCTGTCATTGGATGCGAGACTACAAATTTCCATTAAATCTAACAATTTTACTTTAGTACAAAAAATGGGGTAGTTAGATGCCGAGAAGTGAAATATGGGGAAGTTTTGTTTAAGGCCTTAAACATGGGGTACTCATATATAATCACCCCAATATACTAATGCATTGTTCTCTAGTTGCGCTTCAACAATTTAGCTTTGCTACATATGTATCTGTGTTAATAATAAATTATACCCATGCATGACATCCAAAACATAGAACATGGACGCGTAGTTCCTCTCTGCTCTAATGGGTTGAAGAAAGAAAGGATAAAGGAATCTCTTGCTCCAGTCGGAAACTCTCATTCCCTTTTATTCTATTTTTTTCTCTGGTTTTTATTCATCTTTTCCTGTCTCGTATCCTTGCACCTATCGAATAGCTACACCATTTTCTGTATAGAAGTATGTTGTTGGTTACTATGCTGAAATGTGGCAGGATTTAAAGCTGCAGCTTTTGTAGGTTGGATAAATTACTCCAATTTTATTTATTTATTACGAGGACAGTTTGATATCATCATTGAAATGTCTGCCCCCTAAATTCTGTCGTATTAATTTAGCCGAATCTGCTGGAGTTTTTTGCTTTCTATAGGCATGGGCTGGTCAAACCAGTGATAACCATGGCAACATTGATCTTACAGAACTGAAAAGTATCAGTACTTGTTGGTTATTTGCTTGCACACGATCTCATCTCCATTATGTGGGCTTTCTGTTTGCAGGCTCCAGCATTAGCTGTTCAGGATAAGATATCATTTATAATAAATAATATTTCAGCTGCAAACATTGAAGTTAAGGCAAAAGAATTTGCTGAAATTTTGATGGAGCAGTACTACCCCTGGTTTGCCCAATACATGGTCATGAAAAGGTTGGAAACATTAATTTAGTTTTCTCTCTTGTATAATCATGTACACTCGTGCACACACACTCAGAGATAGGGCTGAAGGCTGCCTACATATTTTATCTATATTTTATACATTTCACCTTACAGAGCAAGCATCGAGCCAAACTTTCATGATTTGTACTTAAAATTCATGGACAAAGTTAATTCTAAGGCTTTGAACAAGGAAATCTTGCAAGCCTCATACGAGAACTGTAAGGTAGAGTCTTATTGCTATTTCACTCACGTTTCTAAATTAAACTATACTAGTGGGAATGATATTTAGTACCCATGTATTCTTTCAGGTTCTTTTACAATCAGAGCTTATAAAATCAAGCTCAGAAGAACGGTCATTACTTAAGAATTTGGGCAGCTGGCTTGGTAAATTGACAATCGGCCGGAACCAAGTTTTAAGGGCTCGTGAAATAGATCCCAAATCTTTGATTGTAGAGGTATTTCTTATTTTCTTTCACATTTCGCATATGCCCTTCGTGCATAATAATAAATTTATTCCCCATCTTATGGTTTAGTTTTTTGACAGGCATATGAGAAAGGATTGATGATTGCAGTAATTCCATTCACTTCAAAGGTATGGTTGTACTTCAGATTGATGCATATCTTGGATTCCTTTCAGCGAGATTCACGTTCAATGATTTACTGCAGGTTTTGGAACCTTGTCAAAGCAGTTTAGCATATCAACCCCCTAATCCTTGGACTATGGGAATTCTTGGATTACTTGCTGAAATTTATTTAATGCCAAACCTGAAAATGAACCTCAAGTTTGATATTGAGGTAAATTTTATATTGTGCGAGCGTGCTGCATTTCACATTGGAGCTCCACTGTGCGTTTGCTGTTGGATCCATTTATCCGTCTACATTTGTCCTTTGACATTTCAGGTGTTATTCAAAAACCTTGGTGTGGATATGAAGGAGATAACACCAAGCTCTCTTCTCAAGGATCGTGTAAGAGAAGTTGAAGGAAATCCTGATTTTTCAAACAAGGATCTTGGAGCATCTCAAAAACAGCCAGTTGCT
The DNA here is from genome assembly GCA_036898065.1 of California macrophylla. Taxonomy (NCBI): domain Eukaryota; kingdom Viridiplantae; phylum Streptophyta; class Magnoliopsida; order Geraniales; family Geraniaceae; genus California; species California macrophylla. Next base: position 5,242 of record JAYMTO010000134.1, on the reverse strand, counting down.
GAAATTAAGTCAGGAATGGTGCCTCCACTTAATAAAGTGGATCTGCCACTTGAGATTGCTAGTCCATCTAATTCTTCTGCCCGAACCCATATGCTATCTCAGGTTTGAGCCTTTTGATTTGCTGTAGGACTGTGTTGCAATTCTCATCCTGTTGTATGTTTCATGAAATGTTGATTAATTTGTGGATTCAGTATGCTCCTCCTCTTCACCTTCATTCTGGTGCATTGATGAATGATGAAAAGCTAGCAGCTATAGGCTTGTCTGACCAGCTTCCTACAGCACAAGGAATGTTCCCAGTTACTCCATCCCAGCCACATTTTTCTGTTAGCCAGGTGAACTACAGTTTCTTTTTGAGTTTTGTAAGGCATGATCAGTTATGCTTATTGATAGACTGCCTTTTTTCCTCCAGCATTCGACTCCAATACCAAACATTGGAACCCATGTTATAATCAATCAGAAGCTCATTGCTTCAGGCTTGCACTTGCATTTCCAGAGGTTCAAAGGCTTCTTTAACATTTATTTCCTGCTAATTATATAAATTTATCACAATTTAAACTGAATCGATCATATATTACAGAGTTGTTCCAGTTGCAATGGACAGAGCTATCAAAGAGATAGTGTTTGGTATTGTTCAGCGCAGTGTTTCTATAGCAACTCAAACCACAAAAGAGCTTGTTTTAAAGGTTTGTTAACTCTACATGTGTCAAATACCAGTTTATTCTGGATTGGCAGTACAAATTTTGCTATGCCGTGCAGGCTAGGATACACCGTGAATCCTAGGGTTTCCAGAATATAAGTGTTTTCAGGCACCAATTACCAAATATAAAGAGACTACCTTGAAGAATGGGAGGGGGTGCTATTGTAAAACAAACCCTCAGAGAAGTTGAAACTCTATTATTCGATTCCTCAGTTACCGAAACAAATGTAAATACCTGTATTGGACTGTGTTACATTTATGTTGAAATAGAAGAGAGAGACCCTTTGATATAAAAAATTGGCCTATACGGCTATACTAAAATAGAGACCAAACTAGAAATAGGAATGATATGGGCTCCAAGCTCCTAAGTTTACTTGGAAATATGTCCCTTATATAATGGTAACTATTGTAACACTTCCTCTCAAGCTGGATCGTACATATTATATGCACTCAGTTTGTGAACACAAACCCACAGGTCCATGGATTCAACCAGACTTGGATACCATAAAGAAATAGAATAGATTTTTTTTACTGTTAGTTGAATGATTAACTACAATGAGAGACCCCTTCATATAGGGAATTGACCTGCACTAAAATAGGAAAGACATGGACACAAAGCTCTTAATTTTACTTGGCCAGTAAGTCACTAATTTAATAGTACCTAGTCTAACACTCCCTCTTAAGCTAGAACATATGTAAAGCTTGTTACAAATAACCCTTCGGTTGTGATACTATGCTGTAATAGCTGAGAATTTATATAATTCACAATTAGTTGTTTTTTTATAGGAAATCAACCTACACTAAAATAGAAATCAAATTAGAAAGAGGAAAAACATGTGCACCTAACTCCTAAGTTTACTTGGACAGTAAGTCCTTAATTTAATGGTAATTTTTCTAACAATTTCATATTCCAGCTCTCCAAAATTGGTGAGCGAAAATGCTCTTTTGTGAATAAGCCTTAAAGTACATTTAATTCTTTTAGATCTAGAGGGTGAGTGGCTGAATATAACCCACATACTCAATCTAACTTCAAAAGATACTTCCAACTCTAAAATATTCATTATCTTGTGTGCAAAAGCTAAGTGTGTTCTCATATAATTTTCAATCTGAGCTAACTCCTGTGCACTGCTTCCTTGAGTGTGCTCACCTTCTGGAATTTTTGTTGCTGCTGTTTTGTTTATTGCTTACTTTATCATTGTGAGTGTAGGATTATGCTGTCGAGACAGATGAGACACGTATATACAATGCAGCACACTTGATGGTTGCAAGCTTGGCTGGAAGCTTAGCTCATGTAACATGCAAGGTTTTGTTCTTAAAAATTATTCTCCAGACTCATTTACTTGTGTTAACATTATCTGGAAGTGTAAATATGGATTTTCTTATTTGTTAGGAACCCTTACGTACCTCCATTTCAAGTCAACTGAAGAATTTACTTCAGGTTTTGAGTATTACAAGTGAGCTTCTAGAACAAGCTGTACAACTTGTTACCAACGATAATCTTGACCTTGGTTGTGCGGTCATAGAGCAGGCTGCTACGGATAAGGTATGTTTTTTGTACGCTCACTTTTGTTTGTGCCACTGCATGAATTTGGATCTTCTTTTTTTATACCTTTTGTTGTGAACTGGTGGAGTTCCTTATGTTTATGGTGTTCCACTATTATACATTAGGTTTTAATAATTGCCACTTGCTTTTATACTTGTTACATGATTTTTCATCAGAACATGCTTAGAGATGAAGGCAACTGATCTGTTTATAGAGTAACATGTATTCTTATTTATGCATACTTGAGATATTTTAGTGTTTCTTGTTGGTGCATAGTAGAATGTGTTGAGAGGTTTCTTGAGAATGCGATAGTCTAGTAGAAATGTGGGATATGTAAATGTTGCTTCCACCGTAATCTATGTTAAAATTTTCATGAAGACAATTTTTTTTATCTGCTGGAATATATTGAAGATTTGCACGATCCTTGGGATTTCCCATTGAATTGTATGTTAGCATTTTTATTATCGTCATCTTTGTTGAGAAGATGAGCCATCTGAGATATATTTGTTCTGTTTCCATTTTGTGCCTCTATTTTAGTTAGCTTAGTAACACTGAGTTTTGGATATTGCTTTTGTTCTATATGGCCTCCTACTTATAGGCAATCCAAACCATTGATGGGGAAATAGCTCAACAACTTGCTCTTAGAAGAAACCGTAGGGAGGGTGTGGGTTCTACATATTTGGATGCAAATTTGTATTCACAAGGTTCTATGGATGCTGCATCAGAGACTCTCCGTCCTAAATCAGGTCACTTGTCCCTTTCTCAGCAGCGAGTTTATGAGGTAAGGATGTGCTAACATTTTTCATAAGCTATGATATGATGATGAGAAGAATGGGGATATTATGTTGCCTATTCACACCTTTCCTTTATGCCAGGATTTTGTTCGGCTACCCTGGCAAAACCAGTCTGTCCAGGTCTCACATGCTATGCCTGCTGGTTTGTCAGCTTTATCTAGTAGTGCAAGTCTGACGAGTGCGCTTGGTTCAGCATCAGCACAACTTAATCCATCTTACTCATCTGGCGTAGTAAACTCACGACTAGAAGCAGTCTCTGGGCCTAGGGATGTTATTCCTAAATCCGCGGACCCTTCTCCACCTCTAAGGTGTCTTATCTCCTGCTTTGATTTTTTGATATCTCTCTGGTGTAAATGTATGATTATGGTGTCAGTCCAAATAATGTTCCGTGCACCCTGATGCACTTCTTTGGTGTCTTAGCTTCTACTTAGCCAGTTCATATGTTTTTTTTGTAGAAATGATATTTCCTAGATCCAATTTAAGATTTTATAGTCCCACATACCTGTTATGCATGCCAAAATTCACACCAAGCAACCTTGTCAAGTGATCAGTCAACAAATTCTCATTTTCTGAGTTTTAAATAAAACAAATATGTACTATCAGAACCTTACAAGTTACACTTGTGACAGACTTGATATTTTGCAAGCATGATAGGCATGTGCGTATCATCTAATTGAAAGGCTGATTTGAAAAATGATACTTAATTTCTATAGAACTTAGACTGATGTACACTATTTATGTATTGAAATGTCTTTCTTATGTTTCAGTGCATCCTCGGTTCATGTTGGAAAGAGCGATGATGTTGCACAACATGGCTCTGAAAATGATCCTGTCGTTGCTTCATTTCCATCAATTGTTTCGGGTCCCGAATTGCATTCAGTAGAGTCCTTGAATGTGGTAAAATAAGAACCTTCTATTTGTCAAAGTTTTGATCTTGCTCGATGCCTTTGTCTTTGGTTTGTGTTTCCTGATTTGTCCTAAGGAATTTGGTGTCTCTGTACAGCCAATACCTTTGCCTATTGCAACAGACCATCATGGAAGTAGCATCTCTGAGACTTCACTTAACACAAAGGATGCATTGGAAAACTATCAATCTATTGTGCAGAAGGTGAAGCTAGCTCATCGTGGTCTCCTTGTCTATTTTCATTTTGATTGTTCTCTAGGTGTCAATGAAAATTGGTAGCTGGAACTCTATTCTTTTTTCCTTCTGGCTTCGTATACAGTCATTTGATTGATGTGTAGTGTTCACATGCAGTAAGTATTGCTTGTATGCTTTCCCCTAACAATTGCCTCTGAGAGCATATTCCTAATAATTATGTTGGAGCACCTAAATTTTGATCCTAGGTACTCCAGCATTATGTTTACTAGAGTACCTTGAATGCTGGAAAAACCTGCAACCTGCCGACACTAGGCCCAGACTGGTGGATTTTCCTTGCATACATATGGCCGAGGATGCAGATGAATAAGTTTTCATGAGGAATAGTAGAGGACTGTATATAGTTTTATAAACATGTTAATGTAGCCCACCTTAAAATGATGTCACATTCATATTTAGATAGTCAATTATACATGAATTATCAATAATATACTTTGAGTTGGGTATGATCATTTAAGGGTGTTAGCACTGGGAGCATCCGAGTGTGCAGGGAAAGTCAAGCACAGATCCTTGATCGTTTGTGCAGAATGAAATAGAACATTCATTTTGGGATGGAGGAATATTTTCTTGAACATTTATGTGGTTAACTACATTTTATTAGTTTGGAGTTTGATTATGAAATATATTTTGTGTTTATATCACTTGTTAGTTTGGATGTCCGATTATTAGTTTATTGTTGTAGGACTTATATATATGTAAATGTAATGGTTATATGAATTTAGAAAGAAAAAAAATTTGTAAAGATTTCTGAGATATCTTAAATTCGTGAATACATAATCCTATCTCTAAAAAAAATTAGACAGTTATTTTAAAATAATTAGAGCATTCATAGTGGGGCGAGATGATCGGCTATATGATTATCCATACAAAGATGATCGGCAATTTGAATCGTCGCTCTTTATGCATGTCTCATCGTTAAAATTGTCGATAGAACGGCTCAGATCACTCAACGAATAGTTAATGAACATATTTTACTCTCTATAAGTTCATGCACATTCCTTTCATTCTTTACACACCGTCAACAATCTCAATCCTTATTCAATTCTTTCCCA
>JAYMTO010000133.1:0-15903 GCA_036898065.1 California macrophylla | reverse complement strand
TAATATTTGATAAAATTTACTAAATTTAGTCGGAATAAAGTCGATGTCTCTCTACGCATGCTCTTAAAGTATAATATTGTAAGCTGATATAAGGACATATATAAGATAATAACTAACACAGGAAATCAAGCTTATACTAACCCCAAAATTAATATTCCATCCATCAATACAATGGCGAAATTATAAAAAGACTAATAAATGGCAACAAAAACCTACTGATCAATTAAGTCTCGATCTCTACTGAAGTATCTAATTGTTGTCTATCACTGACTAACGACGATGATTAATGATCTCTAATTAAGGTTGAGCCCATATTTCTTCTCCTCCCACGACTCGACCTTGCTTATGGAACTCTCCTTCCTTAGGCTAAATTGTTCGAGAGAGTCAGGATTGTAAGGAGGCATGATGCATGGTCTTCTCCTTGAGGGACGCCTCACCAGCGACTCCATCATAAACCTCTTGGCCAATCCTTTTGATTTGCATGCGATCTTCTCCATGCACAGCTCCACCGCTCTCGCCGGCACCGTCGGCTTATATGTCAGCAGCTTCGAGTACTCGTTCAGCACATGATACATGTAATCATACACGAACTCCATCTTCAAGTCCTCTTGGATGAACCTGCTCGCTGCCTTCCCCAACTCTTGCGCCTGTATATATATAGGTACGCTATTAATAATGAAATTATACATGCACATGTAAGGATGACAAGTTATCCCGAATTCAAATTCTCAAACTCGTAGGAGAAAGGTTGAGAATCCCAAAATTTGTCCATTGTCATATTTATAAGAAGCCAACATTTTTTAAACTTAAAAGAGAATCCGACAAAAACTAGCTCGTACATGTCCCATTATTATTCTTATAAGGGAGATAAAATAAATAGAGTATGAAGCCTATTTCATCCAGTGAAACACTGTTTAGTTTTCATTGGAAGTTGTGGTTTTCACCTGAACATATCTCTTAATATGATTGAGCAAATTGAGAAAATATACTCGGAAATGTCGGAATTTTGATTTTTATACTCAAGAGTCAAGAAATTTGAAAAATATGTTTATCTTTGGCAAACTAAAACATTTTCCCGAGAATTCTAACAAATTTCCATGGGAGGGTATTTTTGTGAGTTTGACAAAGATATGTATACTTTTCAAATTTAGTCACTCTTGAGCATATTTTCTCAATTTGAAAATTTAAAATTGTGGAAATATTCACCCACCTTAGCTGAACTTAGGTGTTGTTTTTAGATTTTAGAGGTGTAATGCTCTTTTGACTCCGCAAGAAAAGGGCTCATCTACGTTCTTACTCATATTGATCTGAATTGAGGGTAGGTTTTATCCCCATTTTCACCCAGAAAATGATTGGTCATTTGGCACTAAATTTTGTATTTTTCTTAATGATTTCGTTAGAAACCAAAGTGGATTAAACCTAATCAAGTTTGAATTTTGATGTGTCCATGGGATATTTCCAATTACATACGTTGTTGTAGGCTCATGAATGTCTTACCCAACAACTTTCTTGTATTCTATGCATAAAATAGAGCAGCTATCTTTTGTATTCTTGGAATTTGGAACTTGGGTTATATGCGTAAGTCTATAGTTGTACTGGGGTGGGAAATGAAAAGATGTCATAAAACATAAAAGTGTACGATAAGAGTAGAGTTGTCAAATGCGTTGTGCTTGTAAGTTTATTGTTGGAGATGAACAGATGTTATTTAACAAAAATGCACCATAAGTCCTTGACTGGCATCATGTTGGTCATCTTCTAGTTCTACTATGTTTAGAAGATGAAAAAATATTATCATAAATATGAACCAAAAAGAGTTGTGGGTCCTTGGCCTGACAGTATTATGGAAATTTATAGTTGTACCATGGAACTGTGTGAAATGACATAGTACCGAAAAGTGGCATTGACCAACAATATGTAGTTTGTAACTGTATGGTTCAGCCATGATGCAAGAGATGGACATATAAAATGTACCAAAAGAAGTTGTCAACCAATGTTAAGTGGCTCACTATGGAGTTATGATGGTTTCTATTATGGTTTTGTTCTCAATCTATAGAAATAGTTTGAAAGCATGCTCATAGTATTTTTGTAGATGTTTTCTTTCATCACTTTCAATGTTTAGTCAGGAAGAGGCAGTGAGTGAAACATGCCCAAATTAAAATGAAGCTGGTTCCTTTAATCAAATAGATATTTTTTCATGAATATTGGGACTTGGTAGCTGGTATATTTCTGCTTGCAAGATAAGGAATTATCAAATATTATTTTATGCTTTACACTTTGCACAATTACCATATTTCTTAACATCTTTGTACAGGCATTTACTTTGTTCTTTTCTATAAATGGTCATGCAATTTAGCTATTAACATCTGTTCTGTCATCATAAACTTGTGCCTACCTTTGGTTTTATGTTTAGAACAAGGACTTGTTTCAAGATTTGGCTCCTTTCGTGTGGAATTCTTTTGGTACTATTGCTGCACTCATACAGGTATGCCTAATAAACTTGTTTTTCTTTTTACTCTTAGAAGAGAGAATTATTTCAAGATTTGGCTCCATTGTTATGGAATTCTTTTGGTACTATTGCTGCATTGTTACAGGTATGCTCTTTATGATTGGTGTTGTATTTGGCTTCTGTGAGTTCTTTCCTTTGAACATGTTATTGTTCATTTGCCTATCTCAATTGAGATTTGGAAGAGCTTCTCTGATCTTTTGTTCTTTGTCTTCAGTTGATTTGTTGACAACTGTGAGATCTGATAGATATAATTTTTTGATGGGCTTATAGTAGACATTTTTCTTCATATTTTCAATACCTTGTATAGTTCTGGTACTCAAGGCTAGAGAAAAAAATATTACTAAACGAGGACAAGGGCGGAGAAATAAAATTATATTGCAAAGTAAAACTGAGTTAATAATGACACGGTTGAGAATGTCACCTTGAACAATAGATCAATCCATAGAGGTTAGTTCAGTAGCATTTCAGATCTAGTCGGGTGATCACAACTTCTTTTCCAACCTTTTGGTACATATGAGATTCTTAATTTATCTGTGCTTTCTAATGTACCTGTATATATGTCCTGATTTAACCTTAACTTCAATGCTTATATTTATAATAACAGATGACACATCCAATCTTCTTGAGAGTTCATTTTTTTGTTTATGTTGCATGTATTCTTGCAGTTGAAGTTTTAATTCGAAATGCCTTTAACAATCTCATCATAGGAGGTTTGTTCTGTCTTCGTGTTTGTAAAATTACACATTTTCTTATATGCAGGAGATAGTTTCAATATACCCGGTGCTGTCACCACCGAATCTTACTCCTGCACAATCAAATCGAGTATGCAATGCTCTTGCTCTTCTTCAGGTATGTATGTTTTCCCTTTCAGGCTTTACTCTATCACATTGTTCTGTTTACATAATCTTTATGAAACAGTAGGTTTGAGTTATTGTATTATCTATGGGAACACTTGGGCCATGTTTGGTACATGAGAATACAAAGGAATGGAATTAGTATTCCAACATTTTCTTTCCTTGTTCTTATGTTTCGTAGAACCAAGAAAAGCTTGGGAAAGCCAATTCCAGCTTTTCTTCCAAAACCATTCCTCACCTGTAAAAACATATCGTAATGGTACTTTAAGTTATTACTCATAAATCACATATCGTTTAAATGTTTACACTATGCAGCCAACTTAAGTAGACAACTAACGTCAATTTAAAATTATTAAATCAACATTCTTTACATGTAAGTTAGATCTTAAATGATTTATAAGCGAACGGGGTGTTAAATACAAATAGCTACTCACATAGATTGCTCCACAAACAAATAAGTGCACAATAAATAATATGGAGAATTCCATTCTTTAAAACTATCCTTATGAATCACTCACAAACAGAAAACTACCTTATGCTTTTTGTTTGCAAAACGGTACACTTCTCAAACGGAAAACTACGTGTGGATAACTTTCTTATGCTGTTCTTTACACATTTTGTTCTAATGTTTTTCTTACAGTGTGTAGCCTCTCATCCAGACACGAGGATGTTGTTTCTTAATGGTAATATTCTTTACGTTGTTAACATCATATTCTTGCTACAGTTGAGCAACATTTAAAATATCAGAGAGCAAATTTCTTTCTCAAATACAAGTTTTATTTATTTTTTATCAGCTATTCTAGGCATCGTTTGTATGTTTCTCAAACACAAGTTGTGAAATTTCAATCTGTGCTGGGTGTGTTAGTGTCCCTTTACATGCTCAGTAACCTGATCTGAATGTATAATACTATTCTACATGCACAAGATAACACTTCATCCTACTATGACTTAGAATGGCCCTTTTTCCTCTAATGGCATACAGTGATGACACTGTTAGATAGAACCAATAATTCTGGCAATACATTTTCTTGCTCACTTATGTAGTGTTGGACCTTGGTTTTGCAGGTTAGATGCATGGAGATGAAAAAGGCTGATCATGTGATTACTCCAAAAGGAGGATCTTGTGCAAGCGGTGGTGAATCCATTCAAGGTTCATCTCCCAGACTCTTATGTAGCATTGAAATCAAAGATACATATATACCACCTTGGATTATTTGTGGTATTTGCACACTTGTACGTCCTGAAGGAAAGAGTTTTGAGGCAAGGTATGCCGATTTCTCCTCTTCCATTTTCTAAATCTTGATCCGAAAGAAATTGCTAGCAACCTTTCTGATTCTATGTGCTGTTGTTATCTTAATTAAGTGTATAACATTGCACTTACTTTCATCTAAAATTATATTTGTCAATGTAGCTAGTTCTAATGTGTTTGAAATTACAAAGGGTCTGTGATGTTAATTCAACACCTTTTTGTTGCATATGTATCTAAATTGCATGGCTATTTATATTAACACTTGACAGGTAATTTGCTTTGATTTTTGGTGGTTTTGCAGCTTCACAACAGAACCCACTTCAATCGGCCTGAATATTGCTCTAGGGACAGCTTGTGAAAAATCTGATCCAGAAATTGCACAAGAAAACAGACATAATTTCAGCATTCCAGAAGCCATGGTTACTCCCCGCTTGAGCATGAGTTCATTGAAAGGCTTGAAGTACTCTAATGGTTCTTATACAGCTTCTCTTTCACCCGTATGACATTTTGTTTTCATCATCTCCTCGATGAGCCCCTTACCGAGGATTTTGAATACCTCTCTAATTCCTGAAACCATTCAACTTGATCTGATTTGAATTGGGTGGGAAGCATCATGTCTTCGTTGAATCCCTATAAGTAGTAACTCTGAACCCTCTTTCTTCAACTCTAAATATTTCTTAATATGAATTTATGAGTTGCATTATAAATCAGCCCAAGCTGTATCCTTTTTTATTTGAAAGAGCCCAAGCTCTGTCCTACTCTCCAGGAATTCAAAACTTGTGTATTTTATGAGTATAATTATGCCTTGCTTTTCTTCTATTAGTATATTTATCAAATCGATTAAAAAAATACAATACTTGGAGGCATTTTCGTATAAGATGTACAAAGTAGCTATTCCATTCCAATTGGAAAGTTCATAGTGAATATTTACTGTGACAGTGAGGAAGAGTAAAAAAAACTTGCTACAATGTCAATAAACAGGAAGTGCCTCTCTAAACTCAATACTAAAATTACCCTGCTGGCTCTTTTTACCCAAATCAGCATTCCCATTTTGCATCATAGCCACAAACTCGTTGTAATCTATGCGGCCATCCTGAAAAAAGAAGCAGAAAATGCTTAATTCAGACACAAAACATGGACCCAAATTGTTCTCTCTGACCTTAACATACAACAAACTGAGAGTACCAAATGTACTTACATTGTCCTGATCAACTTCTTGGATCGTATCTTCCAAACAAAAGTCCTCAACTCCAAATTCTTCGCAGGCTTGTTGAAGTTCGTCTCGAGTAATGTAACCGCTGCCGTCCTTGTCAAAATACGAGAAAGCTGCAAACAGATAATCTTCCCTTTCGATTTTGTTTAGATGCAATGTTGCAGCTATGAACTCTCCATAATCAATTGTTCCGCTGTTATCAACATCTGCCTGTAAAACATTTCCGACAAGGCATTGCATAAGGATTTAGCATCAAGGGTGTAGTTTAGTGAACCAAAGGAGATGATGATAGTTTACTCACAGCTTGCATAATATCTAACATTTCGGTTTCATTGAGGTTAGAACCAAATCTTTTTAGTCCGACCTTGAGTTCTTCAAATGTTATTTGACCGCTATTGTCTGTGTCTATCATCTTGAACATTTCTTTCAAACCCGCGATTTCATCGTCAGAGAGCTTCTCTGCAATTACCTACAGGCGATGAAAGGACCATTTCTAAGTACTAAAAGATCAAAACTTTATAAGCATGCAGGGTGGAAAATGAAAGTCTCTTACTCTGAGAGCCATTTTCTTGAGTTTGTTCATAGCCGAGAACTGCTTCAAGCGCCTTAAAACCGCGGAGTCAAGAGGCCTATCCGGAGCCACACCATCGACCTGAACCCATGGATGACCTGAAAAGAAAACAAAAGCTATCCTTAGTTCCAAAGCGAACGAAAACATAAAATCAGAATCTAACAGCATACAGAGTTGTATTGCTATCCAGCTTTAACGAATCAGAACTAACTTAAGACTTCCTCAAAGGAAATGAGAAGAGAAGCTTACACAGAACTTCATGGGCAGTAATGCGCTTCTTGGGGTCTCTGATGAGCATCCTCCTGACTAAATCCTTTGCACTCTCGGAGATGTTAGGCCAAGGATCTGACGAGAAGTCCAGATCACCGCGCAAAACCTCTTCGAATATCTCATCCTCAGTTTCTACATTAAGCGTAAAAGAACTACTGGTTATGATGGTACTAGGATTACAAGTCATACACAGACAGGTAAACTTAGGCAAGCCTATAACAAGTTTGTCTAGTAGCAAAAGGCGATTCGATATTCTTACCTGCCCAAAATGGAGGGACGCCGCATAGGAGAATGTAAACGATGACCCCAACACTCCAAACATCTGCTTCAGGGCCATACTTCTTCTGCAACACTTCAGGAGCAACGTAGTATGGGCTTCCAACAACATCTGTGAAAGTGTCTCCTGAAAACATTGTATTGTTGTGAGGTTAATACTAATTGTAGACTCCAAAGATCATGCATATAACACTGAAAATATTGAAGTAATCTCTAATACAATTACAACATCAATCTATGGTTTTTAACATAGTAATACAAGAACAAGAGTATACCTGGCTTGAAGAATATTGACAGGCCAAAATCTATAGTCTTAAGAGGAGAATCCTCCTCTTCGTTAACAAAAAGAAAGTTTTCAGGCTTGAGATCACGATGCATGACCCCGAGGGAGTGACAGGCCTGCACAACGCCAACTATAACCCTTGTGAGCTCGGCTGCCTTCCTTTCACTGTAATGCCCCCTCTGAACAATCCTATCAAACAGCTCTCTGCCTTTACACAACTCCATGACAACATGAACCGCCACAGTATCCTCATAAGCCCCCTTGATGGTGATGACATTGGAGTTCCCCGAAAGATGATGCATTATCTGAATCTCCCTCCTCACATCATCCACATCATCTCTTGTCAACAGCTTCCTCTTGGCGATGGACTTGCAAGCATACTCTTTCCCGGTTCCTTTCTCCACACAGAGAAAAGTTGTCCCAAACTGCCCGTGTCCGAGCTTCTTCCCCAAATTGTAGTACTCCTTGAGGTGACCTGTTTTGGTCTGTAACACAGAGTCTTCTTGCAGCCCTGCACTTCCTTTCCTCTTGACATTGTTAGGCCTCCTTGCTCTAGCAGCCACTACCTCTTCTTTGGTCCTTCTGGCCTCAGCTGGTCTTCGCGACGACGGCTTTGTCTGGTGAGCAGCTCTGGTATTATTATCTCCCTTACCTCTCCGAGTTGTTGCTGCAGGCACCACCACAACAGGTGCAACAGCAGCAGTAGCTTTTCGCGGGGTCACAAAAGGCGTAGCAGTATCTTTCCGAGCTCCTTCTCTTGCTGGTCTAGTCTTTTCTTGGACTCTTTGTGTTGATGACACTGCCTGCTTAGTGTTCTTCATTGGACTTGTTGGTGGAGATACTGATTTGGGTGTGTGCATAACTATCTTCTCCGGCGCCGGTGGCTTGGATTGGACAGGCAAAGGATCTGACTGTTCATGTTCATGACCAGCTATAGCAACCTTACTACTTACAGACTCTATGGCTGTATCTGAGTGAGACCACCAAAGGAGGGAAATTGAGTGGACTGGACTTTTAACAACACAATTACCCATCAGATTGTGAGAGAGCTAATAACTGGTATGAAACCCTAGCAATTCAGATCATCAATCATGCAAATCCCAAAACTCCCCATTTTTGTTACAGATGAAGAACAGGTTGAAGAAGAGCTCCACGAGAAACACAGAAGAGTAAATAAATACACAATCCGAATGTATATGAGAAAAAACTCAGGATTCAACAACCCAGAACGATTCAGTCATGAAAGTAGCGAAATCACCAAGGAAAGTTCCTGAAAGCTCCATCAATCCGTTTCAGACCCATAAACATATAGAGGTTTTTGACGAGTTCAGCGTGGAAAAAGAGGAGAGAAAGATGGGAAAAATTGGAACTTTCTGTGGGAAAAAGAGAGTTATATATGTAAATGTAATGGCTCTAGGTTTTACCAGGTCTCTGTTTTTATAGTTTTATTTATAGATTTGGATTGGGGTTTAGCCGTTTCGGTAATTAAGGGAAAATAGCAAAGTCGGATAGTAAAGGGAAATAGGATTACAGTTTTAACGGTTTTTCTGTTGAGATGGTTTGATTCTAAAATCGTTGTACTGTTGTGTTCTGTTTGGTAATAACCGGCACGCCACATTGTAGATCGGTGCCGGAGTTGGCGCGCCGGCAGCCGGCGGATTCCAACTAAGAGAATGTTCTGTCAACATGAATAAATTATCCAGTCGTGAACATCACTTGGAACAATTCAACACTCGGTCTTATCTAACCCATGCATTCAGTGCTTTTAATTAACAATCCGGTACACTTTGACTATACGTTAAGGTTAATTTTTATATAAATACAGTGACTTAGATTTTAATTATCAGAACTTAATGTTTTGGTTAAGTAAACAAATAACATATAATCTTTGACTCGATTAGGACTGTTAATTTTACTGTTGTAACACTAATTATTTATTAAGGTACACGTTTGGCTCTTGGCAGCCAAAATGGACAGAGAAGAGGTGGGAAATGGAGCAGCAACCAAACAGAGTAGATCAGTAGTAGTAGAAGAAGAAAACGAGTTGCCAATTGGCAAGTGGGCCGAATATATTTACGAGTGATGACCAAGACCAAGTGTGAAACATGGTATTCCACGAACTCTGTCCTAAGCCAAAACGTGCGGCATAACAAATAATGAGAATGCAAAGTCAAATCGCAATCCAACACCTTATCATACTAGTCAGATTAAAGTGCAGGTGAATCATGAGTCTTTCGTCCTAAACAAGGTGACAGATAAACAAACCACACGATGTTAAAGCGAGTATCACAGTTTTCACATCACATGCAATCTTTTCCAAGTTACAGATACATGTTTTCGTAGGGAATGGAAAATTATTCAAGAAATGGTACATTTCCATCCATGTTGGGAGAGAGAGGCACAACAAGATCTTATTGGTTCGTGTAAATAATTATACATGCTATTTTCATGCAATGGGCTTAAGAATCAGATATCTTCAGTACTCTGTTACCTTACCATCAATCACCGAAAATTGTATCCGAAACAGCATGACCTTTGCTTTGTTCGTTGTCCTGACTTTGCTCCTCCTGTTAGAGTATTCTTTTCAATGACAACTGCATCCCCATTCACGTGCTCTTTCTCGGGAATTGGTGCCTCGGTTGTCACATTTGCAAAGGAAGGGAAAACATGCTCTGGTGATTTGGGTGCTATCCTGTGAAGGTTTAATTCCCTTGTGTGGATATTTGTTTCGGAGAACCTGCAGATCAGGAATAAACCGGCAGAAGAAATCTTCTTTTACTTCAAAAACAACGATTCAGATCTAGAAAGCGAATACGAGCTTCAAAAAAAATGGATACGAGAACTTTACACAAAAAAAGATGGTAGAAAAGACAATACTAAGAAGGAAATAAGCAGTAAGGACTCAGAGATATGTAGCATCAATAAGGAGATTGATGATTACCTTAGACTCCGATTACTAGAGCTATTTCGGGGTGATTCGGGCGAGCTCTTATGCACAACTTCTTTTTGTGATGCCTTCTTATGCACAACTTCTTTTTGTGATGCCTCAGCACAGACCTCGCCATTTGGATATGCTCTCCCTTGTTCTGAAGGTTTTGAATCCATCTCACCCTGCTCGAGATTTGATGATTCTACATTGGCAAAGCCGGAAGTAACTCTAGATTCGGCATTAAGTCCATTTTTGTGGATGAGATCAATGACTCTGTCCAATGTACCTAGAGCTTCTTCCACCTTAGGACTGACAGGAAATTTAGTGTAATTATTCACATAACACTTCTCATCATGTGTATCGGGTATAGCTTGGTCTTCACTCATACTAGTCTCCGGGGTATCATTGTCAGTACTCTCCTCTTCCACAATCTCACCAAAGGTTTTTCTGACCGTAGGAAGCTCCTTTTTTTCTGAAGACTCGCTTTCATGGTCTTCTTCCTCATGATTCACATCTTCCAAGCCATCCTGCGTTACACTTCCACGAGAGTGCTCTTCAGGGAGAGAAAATGTGTCACTAATGAGCTCATCTTGTTCCATAACCCCATTGGGTTCATCTCTGGAAGAGAGAGCTTTGCGTATCCGAACATACAATGGGTCGGTCAACGCCTTGCGGAAGTCGTCATCGTTCTTTAACGCAGAAGCAACTATCTGTAACAGTGTCAAGAAGAAAAATTATATTACGATAAAATATATGCTAAATTGAAGTTTATGGTAAGAAAGCAGGAAAGTAAAAGTATAACCTTTTCATAGAGTCTGAAGCCATTGCCAATGAGTTGCCTAGCAATGAAGTTTATGAGGGACGGAGGGACAAAATCCAGTTTCATATCCATCCTCGCGATTGTCCTACAAAATGTGATGCTTTGAAGACCTTAAAAAAAGGTGATTCTACATAATCAAACTCAAAATTTCACGTGAAGAGAAAGTGATATGAAAATCCAACCGTAACTCACCGGAAGTAACTTCTTTCTGGAGTGACCTTCTGTATGGCGAAGCCTCCGACCACATCAATCCTTACTACATCCTTCGCTTCGGGTATCCCATCTTTGGAAAATCCATGGCTATCTACGTTTATGCTCTTCACATCAGAAATCTGAATCAAGTCCACAATCAATTTCTTGCAACAGTTTTCATCTACTCATACTTAAATCAATTTCAGAATCCGGGTAGAGCAAGACTGCAACATAGAGCATTTGCAAGAGATTACCGTGTTTACAAGGACAACCACCAAATCTTCCTGAGCATACCCAAACTCAAAATAGTGCACAAGAGCCTCCCTAGCTGATAACGGCCAGGGAACCTTCACCCTTTTCTTCCAAAAGGTTAACAGCAAATCAGCATT
Source organism: California macrophylla (assembly GCA_036898065.1). Taxonomy (NCBI): domain Eukaryota; kingdom Viridiplantae; phylum Streptophyta; class Magnoliopsida; order Geraniales; family Geraniaceae; genus California; species California macrophylla. The sequence continues at coordinate 4,351 of JAYMTO010000133.1, read as the reverse complement.
TTATGATGGATAACATTCAGCCCACACATGGCAGAGATAAACAGAAAAAGAATCAATAAAACCAAGTTTAATGCAAGCAGAGTTTGTGGTGAACAAACCTCAATAGAGATATCTGTTCACCGTCGCGGACCTTCTGCACAATTTGGCTAGAGATAAGTTTGAAAGTTGGAATCATAATCTGTGGCCACCTAGATAAATGAGTGAAGTATGTGATCGGGTCATCAACTCAAACACAAGATGTGGTACTTACTGTAATTTCTTGAAAATAACTACAATGCAATGCAAACTATTCTCACCATTTCTTGTAGAGTTCCGATTCCCATGAAACGCATAAACCTGCCATGGCAATATAGACATCATCTTAGTTTCCCGTATAATAACCAATAATCCAACATTCTCATTTCATTTATCAGACTAATTATTGATTAACCCTTTTAATGATGAATACAAACAAATTTCCGTGTTATCTAGTATGCCTTACATTCATCCACAGGCCCATCAACATAGCCTTCAACGAGTAATGTATGAAAGGGAGTTCCCTGACTTCCTTCTCGGTACATCACCCGAAATTCTTCAGTGTCCTGTTTCAACTGCCAAAGAAGCGGAATGTTAAGCAAGTAATCTTAAATATTGATTTCAAGACCACTGATCACACCTAGCATACAACAGATATTGCCACGTCATTGAGAGCAATTGAACTTCAAATGAATCAATATAGGCATTCAGGATTTCTCTCAATGCTGGATTTTGGGAAAATTGAGAGAGCCAGATTTTTTTAATAAAATTGTCAAGATCCAAAATGTGCAGAAAGAAGGCCATAAACGTTGAAAAGGAAAAGGACGTTATCATGGCCTTTTCTCTTTTGGCCATATTTGACCCAACTTACAGCAATCAGTCAATACGGTCAACTGTCTGACCCAATTACTAATCTGAGTGAAATAAGTTATTGAACACAAGGGGAGCCAACAAGATAATCAAAATAAACCGCTTACTTTCCACTCGGGATGAGATGGGTCAAGCAGTTTTGGTGCCACATTCTGATTTAGAGAAGCACTCCTTAGCATGTCAAGAAAAGTTGACACTTCCAGGGTCCTCTTTTCAAGTACACTCTCACTGAATCCTGCAGAAGTCAATATCTAAAGTTAGAATTAGAAAAATGCTTGACAAATGCAACCAACCTTCAAAAATTATTTTTTGGATAGAAAGAGAACAGTTGCTGAACAGAATCAACAGGGATTTGAGGAGTAGCTAACCTTCGACTTCATGCTGTGAAGAATGTAGAAGCTGATTCTTGACAAGGGCTCTAATCTTCTCCTCATCTGTTAGATCGGGAGATACCAGCGTCTTGTCCAACCTCTCTCTGTAATGGATGGCTTTTTGTTTTTTCTCCATACTAGCATTCCCAAGATAAATTGAAAGAGGATCCTCTTAAAAGGACGTAAAGAATTTATACACTACCATACAACGATATCAGTGTCTTTCCTGTGTTTGAAAATAAATGTTAGAATCTTTTCACATTGATCATGCTTAGAAAGAATATCACAGCCATTTTGTGAAACAATGCATGTGCAGACAAAAAACAAACAAACAAACAAACAAATACCATAATCAAGTAAAATAACATATATGAGTATGTTTTGGGGATAGAATTTAATGATTCTCTGTAAAGGGCTTTTCTTGATTTCCCCAAACTGTCAAAACACCTGGAAATCTCAGCTAATACTATGTTTCCATCTTTTGCAGCATGTGCTAAAATAAAAGCCGAAGCACCATCAAAATTGTCCCATCACAAGTTTCCAATCCCAATCGAACCAATTAAATAGAGAAACCTCAGTCAAGGACTCTCCAAATGAAGACCTTGAACATATGTATAAATAGGCAAACTCCATAAACACACTACTATTTTTAGCTCATAAAACCATAAATGATTGTACAAAAAACACCCGACAACCTGAAAACAAACTCCTAATCACTGAAGAAAAGAATCCACAGCCAAAAGTCAGATCCCAATTCAGTAATTTTTTTTGCCTTCTCCCACATGCAAAGAAACAGAACCCAATTTAAATCAGAGAACAACAATCAAGCATAAGAGCAATAGCAAAATGAAATCAACGCATCCAAGTACCCAGATAAGCAAAAGAACCGAAACGTGATCATGATCAGAGCTAAACTCAACTCAGCTCATAATTGGGGCTCTTTTCGAGCAAACCCAGTTGGCCTATGAGGAATTTGAGAAAACCCAGAATAAAACCCCCCAAATTTATCAAAACCCAAGTGCAGATCTCAATGAAATGTTGATTTTCATAGGGAGCAGGGCAAGAGGAGCACCTGGGGAATCGCCGCTCAGATGGGTAAAGAACATGGGCTAGCCTTGTGCGCAACGCAAATCAGAATAACAACCCAACATAGCTTGCGCACTCTATAAATCTTTTCAATAAACTTCAAACCTGAATTCAACACAGAATCAGAAAAATCATGAAACTTCAAAGAGTTGAGAAAGAAGGAAATGTAAATTGGAATGGCCTGTAGTGGCTTACTTGGACGAACACGACTGGGCTTTGACGGCCGAAGCTGATATAGAAACGCACAGTTTTGTCAGCTGTCACATCCACATTTAATGCAAGTAGGTGGGAGAAAAATGTAATTCTGATTGCTTTATTTAAGGTTAAAAATGGCAAGTACAATTTTTGTTTTTTTACAACGTTGTACACGTGGACGAGTCTGGGTCTTTTGTTGTAAAGTTACTGTCGAGAGATACGTCAAAGCCCGAAGTAATCGGGGGCTATCACGCAATTAATGATAGGGACCCACCTCCTGCTTGCTCTCTGATTGGCTAGCTCCTTGTAGGGTCTATAATCAATTGCTCACGTGTGTTTGTCGTCTTTTACTAGGCCCAATCACTTCAGAGTGTTAGAGCCCAAGGACTTGACCATTTACTTTTGTAATTGAGAAATACTTTTGAAATCTCAAAAAACTAAATCTATGTATCTGTCTTAACTATGATTACCAGATCTACCAAACATATAAACATTTGATCGCTTAATAGGTTTTTGGTTTTAGGAGAAATATGTGATGAGAAAATTATTGATGAGTATATATGTGTCCCCTAGAGTCGTATTCATCCCCTAATCACATTTGAAAATTTGCACTCTATGTTTAAGGAAGATCTATTTAATACTTTTAGTTTTAAAATGTCTCAAATATCATTTTAAACGGATTTATTTTCTCACTTTACTGACGGAAGCAATTATCCTATGTTTTTGTCGGTCACGTGTTTTTTACATGAGCTTCTGATGAGTAAATATATGATTTTATCTTTAATTGTATATATCCTAAAATTGAAAAAATAACATTTAAGGACACTCTTCTCAAACTACCCATAGTACAAAATAGTTTGACATGTTTGTCACTTGACTACGCATAGTACAAAATATTCTCAAACACCACTCCAAACGAACATTTTTCTCCCATCATTATTGATAGAAATCAATTATGTCTATTCTAGATGGTCACGTACATTTTCGGTGAGTGAAACTCCAATTTTATCTCTATTTTCTTACATCCCAAATTTGACAAACTATACCTTTTTATTGTCTCATCCACCTCTCATCATTTTTCTTCAAACACTCTCAATTTCATTGATGACTCAAAGAATGAGAGCAATGGAGAAAAACGACGACAACGACACGAGCATCTCATTTTTCATCGTAGTGACATTCTCATTGGGCAAGTATCAATCATGTATGTTGTTGGCTCATATTTCGGGAATAGAACACGACGACGACCCAAATCCCCCTAGTCTCATTGAATCTCATAATATCTAACAATGACTTTTTCAATAAAAAAGAATAAACTCATTTAGGGTGATATTCAAAATATTTTCAAATTAGAAGTAGTTAATTAAAAAATGTCTCAAACCATGCGTGATCTTATAAAAGAATTATTATATTTATAAATAAATATTTTGGTGACTTATAATTTTGATTTATTTAATTAAACTTAAATTCTCATCACCAAACTTATTATCTTGTCATGTCAACGCTATTAAATGAAGTATAAATTTACCCAAATGATGATTTGTTGATAAAGAAATTGGCTATCATAAATAAAACTATCATTGTATCCCGATTTAGATGTAAATGTGATAAGATGATGACGATGCAAAAGTAACGCTTGAGACTAAACGTGATGGAATCGGTTGAATGTAACAAAATCGGTTAGCATTTTTAGGGCAAAAGAGAACCCACCTTCAAAAACTCATGGGTTTGAAGGAGAGTTACGTGACGTGAAGTTGGGCATGTAATTGCAACTTGCACAACACTAGCAACCTTATCAAATGTTAATGGAGTCA
>JAYMTO010000132.1:0-15944 GCA_036898065.1 California macrophylla | reverse complement strand
TTCATGACATTTGAGATGACGGGTCTATCCCAAAATTTTGTTTGACGGACAAGAACATGATAATGAGCTTGTAGAACTCTGAATGCTCGTTTGACGTATTTCCTCAACCCACTGTGGATTAGTATCATCTATTAAGTAATACTCGTGAGTGTATTCATGACCGTTGACTCTGTACTGAATCTATGTTATTGTTGGAGGAGTACATCGGTCAATAAATATGACTGGTTGATAACATTGATCTCGTTGTCCAGTTACACCAAAGAAAATATGTCAAATCTATAAATCTTGTGATTCCACTACTTCCAACATGATAGTCGGATCAGAGGAGAAACCCCGCATGAAATGTCATTTCTATGCGACCAGACAATTCTTCGACTTCCAGTGCATGCAGTAAAGACTGCCTAACATTCTGGGAAAGCCACGGTGCTCGTTGATGTGCATAAGTTGATCAATATTAGTTGGATTTAGACTCCGGAGATTTTCATCACTAAATATGTGGATAACATCTCTGTTGAAGTTGCATACATATTTATATGATTTGGTGTTTATTATTCACAAATTCTCATCTAAAGAATCACCAGAGCAACCATAACCAAGCATACAAAGAGAAAATATGCATTTTTGCAAAGGAGTAAAACCTTGCTTATCGAGGGCATCTGACTTCTGCTGAAAATACGGATATCTAGCCGAGACTGGATCCACAATACATGTAAATTGAGTTGTCACTAAAATAGTTCGTAATGAGTTGATCGTTCCCTGCTTCACGATTCATGTTCATTGTTGGCCAATCAGTCTGCCAACCATGTGTGGAAGATCTGACAGCTATGTCTTGCAAATGAGATCGAACAATTCGCCAAAACGTGTTTGTAACCTTCACTATCTTCATTGGCGTCATCTAATTTTTGTGAAAATTGGAAGAACTGTTGCTGGAATTACTTGAGGAAGACATTGCAGGCATCGAATTGGAGATTTGGAAGATTGTAGGTAGGGAATGATAGTTTTTGGTGATGGAAATTGTTGATTTTGGGTTGATACATATATGAGTATAAATTAATAAAAGAAATGATTCTCCTTTATATTTATTTTTTCGAAATTGAAGCCACGTGGCAAGCAGCTGTTCTACGTGTTGTTGTCCCCTCACATCGTTTCCCTCCCCACACTAGATTATGCCTCGTGTTCCTGCTTTTCATGGGACGACGTCAACGTAGACCAGCTCGACTTGACGTTTATTTTCCATGTGTCGACTGCTCTAAGGGGATGACACATGTGGGTATGAGTGGATTGTTGATCCCTGACCACGCCCCATGAGATTGGGTTTATCGAGTATCTGTTGGGTTCTATTGCAATTATAGTGTATCAGGTACGGGGAAGAACTTTGTAATCCCCACACTCATCATATTGGAAATACTGAGTCATGGTCGGATTTAGGATATTTTGTCATCCTATTGTATAAGGGAAATTTGATAATACATGCTCCAAAACATGATTAATTTGTATTTTATGCCACCATAATTCAAAATTTGTAATATATGCTTTTCATATTTTCTGAACAAAAATACTCTTTAAAAAACAAACATAACTTTTTTCTTTTAAAATTCTGAAAATTAAAAATGAAATATTCTTTTATAATAACAAAATTACTAAACATATTTTATAATAATAAAAAATATAAGCTCCAAAATTCTTTATATTTTATCTATTTCAAAATTTATGAAGTTAAATAAAAAAGTGGAATAAATAATAATAATTTTGAAAAATAAAATTTTGAAAATAAAAATAATAATGTTGACAATAAATAATAAAAATTCGGAAAATAAGAAATTGAAATTGAAAAATATTAAATATTTTGAAATAATTAAAGGCAATAAATGGAAATAAATAATACAGTTGTAGTTTCGGAAAGCACTGAATAATAATGGAACTATAACTACATTTCAAGATGCCCGCAAATCCAGACGAGAAATAAATCACGGCCAATTAATAACATGTATAAGCAGTATGACAGATCAAACGATCTCATAACTTATCAACGATGATGCACATAAGCTTATCACCTACCCATCTTCGTATCAAATCTAAATCTCATATCGTTCTCGGTTCTCGTTGCACGCTATTTGTTTTGTCTGATACCTTAATTTTGTTGGGTTCAAATCTCCAAATCCCTAACCCTCTCTTCTCTGTATAAATAGGACCAGAAGCCAGAGAGGAAGATGGTTTTCTAGAGAGAGAAAGCAAAAGCTTAGAGAGAGAAATAACTGATCTGCCATTTCCATTACCAGCTCTCTCTGATCAGAGGTACGACTTCATTCTTTGTCCTGTAATTTGTTTTTCTCGATGATTCTGCATTTTTTTTGTTGGTGGTTGAGATTTTATGGGATTGTTGTTGTTGATTCAGTGTTTGATCTTTTGGGTTTAGATCTTTGAGGTCAATTTGTGCAGTTGTTGTGAAGACGGAGACAATTAGAACAGGCCATGTCTTCGCTGAGCAGAGAGCTGGTCTTTCTGATACTTCAGTTTCTGGATGAAGAGAAATTCAAAGAGACTGTTCACAAGTATGCTTAGTTTTCTATATATATTTTGATTTTTATTATTTTTCTCCAGAATTCAGACAAATTTGTTCATTGGGGGTGGTTGCGATAAATGTTTGATTAATTATTAAACAATCAACTCAATAATTTAATTTAATTTATGGTTTGATAGATTGGAGCAGGAGTCCGGTTTTTTCTTCAATATGAGGCATTTTGAGGACATGGTGACAAATGGGGAGTGGGAGGAAGTGGAGAAGTATCTATCTGGGTTCACCAAGGTTGATGATAACAGATATTCTATGAAGATCTTTTTTGAAATTAGGAAGCAGAAGTACCTTGAAGCATTGGATAAGTAAGTGCAGAAGTTCATATAGAAACTTGAAATAAAATGTTTTTTCTTCGGTGTCATTTCATTCATGAATGACCCATTTGTTGTTTTTTTGTAGGCGAGATCGTGCTAAAGCAGTGGAGATTTTGGTGAAGGACTTAAAAGTCTTTTCAGCTTTCAATGAAGATCTTTTTAAGGAAATTACACATCTGTTGACATTGGAGAACTTTAGGTATGAATTTATTGTTATTATAAAGTTGTATATGTGCTATTGCTAAAGCTTATTTCACATATTGTTTATGTATCCTTTGTGGGTTCTTATGGGGACTATTTGATTCGCAGAGACAATGAACAGCTATCAAAGTATGGTGATACCAAATCTGCAAGGGGTATCATGCTGGCTGAACTGAAAAAGTTGATAGAGGCAAACCCTCTGTTCCGTGATAAGCTACAATTCCCCACCCTGAAAAACTCAAGACTGAGGACACTGATTAACCAGAGGTCTTCTTGAATTTATTGCATTTCTCGTCCTGAGTTCTCAATATTACAGTTTAGCTTTCCACATGATTTGGTTTTACTGACATTCTCGCATTGGATTGCAGTTTAAATTGGCAACATCAGCTTTGTAAGAATCCAAGACCCAACCCTGACATAAAAACCTTGTTTGTTGACCATTCTTGTGGTCAACCAAATGGTGCGCGAGCTCCATCCCCTGTTACTAATCCACTGATGGGTGCTGTTACAAAACCTGGGGGTTTCCCTCCACTGGGTGCTCATGGTGTAAGTGAAAAGTGTAATGTAGCTAATACATTTCATAGGTGTTAAGGTGCTTTTATATTTCCCTATCTCGAGGTTTGACTTTCGGTATTCATGTTTTTAGCCATTTCAGCCCACACCTGCAGCTCTCCCAACAACTCTAGCTGGATGGATGGTCAGTCCGTCTCCTGTGCCTCACCCTTCAGCATCTGCAGGGCCTATAGGATTGGCTATACCAAACAGTTCAGGTAGTCATTGTAGCCTTTTCCTACCAGTTGTTTTGTAATCTGCTTTACTAAGTTCTAAATACACTTGACAACCTTAAGTGGACCCTTGGCTATTCACTGTTCCAATGTAAGTCTTGCAACATAACTACTAATAAATAATGGTATGATACTATTTGTGTCAGAAGATAAGAATTTTAAACAAAGTTAGATACAATCAGGGAAGGTTCATCCCTAATGTATGCTTGGATGGAATGTATATATTTTTTAAATGTTCAAGATATGGGGATGTTCCCATTATTATTATTTTATATTGCCATTTCTCTTCTGTTCTAAAATTTTCTTTATCCCAACTAATATTTCTTACCTCTTTTTTGTTGACCTTGATATCAGCCATCCTAAAGCGTCCCAGGACTCCTCCTAGCCAGCCAGCCATGGACTATCAAACAGCTGATTCTGAACATATACTGAAAAGATCAAGACCTTTTGGATTATCTGATGAAGTACTGTACTAGTTCCCATGGCATCCTGTTCTGATTTAATATAATTGTTTCATTTTGTGTGCAAAACTTGTGATGTTCTGTGTATTTGAATATATTTATCATCTAAATTTACCTAATTGGTTATGTGTTTACCTGATTCTTTAACAGGCTAATAATTTGCCTGTCAATATTCTGCCTGTTGCATACCCCAACCAGAACCATGGTCAGAGTTCCTACTCTTCTGATGACTTGCCGAAGATTGTTGTAATGACTTTAAACCAGGGTTCTGCTGTCAAGAGTATGGATTTTCATCCAGTGGAGCAAATTCTTCTTCTTGGTTAGCCCCTCTCTTGCTTAAAGAATAAAACTATATTTTGCTTGGAACTCTGTCTCTCCCTCCCTCTTTGGTTCTGGATTAAATATGTTCAGTTTAATCTTTTTTCTTCATATTACTAATTGTTACTATTATTATTATTTTCAGTTGGAACAAACTCAGGTGATGTCATGGTGTGGGAGGTAGGCAGTCGTGAGAAGATTGCTGTTAGAAATTTCAAGGTGTGGGATCTTGGGACGTGTTCAATGGCTCTTCAGGTTTGTTTATCATTCTAGACAACTTTTATTCTTGTAACTACAGATTACATTCTTAATACGTCTTTCAGTAGCATTTCGTAAGTGAATGTTTGCTTTCTAATTCTCTTATAGGCAAGTCTGTCCAATGATTATACAGCTTCAGTAAATCGTGTGATGTGGAGTCCTGATGGAAATCTTTTTGGTATGTTTTAAGGATTTTGTTGATACATTATACTGTTTACTTAAATACATCTATACAATTAGATAGCTGAGAATTTGCTACTTTGCACTTGAAAGGAACACTTAAAAATAGGGATGAACTATTTTGTTATGAATATTCTTATTCCTACTTCAGGTGTTGCATACTCGAAGCATATTGTTCACATTTACTCCTACCATGGTGGCGATGACCTACGGAATCACCTAGAGGTTTGTGCTATCAATCAAGTCTTTGAAGTCATTGAGTTTTCTTTAGTAGTCATTTGATTCAACATAATCATTTTGTAGAGAAACATTTTGTCTTTGTAGTACTTATGGATTCCATATATTTTTCTGTATTTTTTTCCAGATTGATGCTCATGTCGGAAGTGTAAATGATCTTGCTTTCTCGTATCCAAACAAGCAACTTTGTGTGGTCACTTGTGGGGAGGATAGGCTCATCAAGGTTGGCTTTGCAATGATTTTCATATCATTTGCATTTTCATAGTAATTTGTGGGTTAGATGTCATAGAGCTAAATATTCTACAGGTCTGGGATGCAGCTACAGGGTCTAAGCAGTATACATTTGAGGGCCATGAGTCATCTATATATTCTGTATGCCCACATCACAAAGAAAATATTCAGGTAATAACCAGCTGATTTTATGCCAAATAAAGCGTTTTGGTTATTTTATTTTGTTCTTTAATGGTTCTTCTAGAAAACAAATAATACAGAGATTGGACACCCTAATTCCAGAATGCAGTTGCTCAATTCTATGTTTTACGTTGAACTAGTCGGTCATCCCTTCTAACTCCCCCACCCAATAGGTTTCGAACTCGAGATCTCCGCCATGGAAGTCATATGTTCGGACTATTGGGTTTATCCCCTTGGAGACTTCTTTCTCTTCCACTGTAGTATTTAACTACACTTCGTACATTATCATCTGCAAGAATTCAGCGTTTCAATTCTTCTTTTCCTCAGTTTATCTTCTCAACTGCTACTGATGGGAAAATAAAGGCATGGTTGTATGATAACATGGGTTCAAGGGTTGACTATGATGCACCAGGGCATTCATCAACCACCATGGCATACAGTGCTGATGGAACGAGGTTACCATATGAATATTTCTTTTTATTCTAAAATTCTTTTGGAGGTGGGATGTTGATTCTTTGTATCTTTTGCTTTTCTTGAACTTATTTATTTGTTCATGATTTATGGTCAACTCATAGATTATTCTCATGTGGGACGAATAAAGAGGGAGAATCATTCTTAGTGGAGTGGAATGAAAGTGAAGGAGCTGTCAAGCGTACATATCATGGACTGGGAAAGAGATCTGCAGGGGTTGTTCAATTTGATACCACTAAGAATAGGTTCTTGGCTGCTGGTGATGAGTTTATGCTCAAATTCTGGGATATGGACAATCTTAACTTGTTGACTAGTGTAGATGCAGAGGGTGGATTACCGGTAATTATTGGAAGAATGCTACTCCGTCTTAACTTACAATGACTTTTTTCTACCAAGTAATTTGTTGTCATTTTCAAAATCTTCCAGGCTTCTCCTTGTATAAGATTTAACAAGGGAGGAATACTCTTAGCAGTCTCAACAAGTGACAATGGTGTTAAAATTCTAGCAAATGCAGATGGGGTTAGGCTGTTAAGAACCATGGAGAACCGCACGTTTGATGCTTCTAGGGTTGCATCTGCAGCCGTTGTGAAGGTAAAACTTTTTAGATTTGTCATTTTGTGGAAAATAATATGTTTCCTGAGTGCATGATGTGTGAGCAGGCTTCTCCACTCGGTGCATTTGGTTCTGCAAATACAACTGTTGGAACCAGCATAGGAGAACGAGCTGCTCCAGTAGCAGCCATGGTTAGCACGGTGAGTTTTAAGCATCCAAGATCTTTGGACTCTTATATGCCAAATAATAAATTCATTATAATTCATGATGAATACACATTTAATTAATGTGCTCATTTTCCTTTTTTGAGTTTTGTAGAACAATGATAACCGAAGTTTAGCTGATGTAAAGCCCAGAATTGCTGACGAGTCAGTGGATAAATCTAGGATCTGGAAACTGACTGAAATCAACGAACCATTGCAATGCCGCTCCCTGAGACTTCCTGACAATTTATCTGCAATGAGGGTATGGGTTCACTCTTCGTAAGCCTTTTAGAAGCAACTCAATCAACTTTGATCCCTATTTTAAGTCCATTTTTCTATGTTGAAGAAATTCTCTGCCATCCATATTATCTGATTCCAAAAAAAAAATGCTTGGCTCCAGGACATTGAGCAGATATTTTATTCATCATATTATTTTCTTTGAGACAGCTGCATTCAAACATTTGCTCTGTATGGCTTAAGTATGGTTCCTTGAAGTAGATGAAAGTTATAAGTTTCCTAGAGGTTTCATGTTTGTTTGCAACACATAACGGTGTATGCATAAACTTTTTATAGTAGCAAAGGAACTTATTTTAAGAGGGTAAGCCTTGAAGCGACTGTGAAGATTGTTGCCTTTTGATCTAGAGGTCACAAGTTCAAGTCTACAAACCTTTGTGAAAAGTGCGGGAAGGCTGTGTACATAGGGACACCCCTCAATTCCCTCAAAGGCGAGGGCCTCGTGCCAAAGGACCAAAGGAACTTTTTAAACATTCTGAACTCCAACCATATTTCTGTCAGGTGTAAATTTTTTGTTTATTAGTGTTGAAGTGTAAAGTCTCGCATACAATAAAATAGAGAAAAAGAGGAAGAGACGAACCCAATTATTAGGTTGATCTTTTGGTTGTGGAGTTCAACCCGATATATATAACTCAATTTTCAAATTCTAGATGGTATCGTAGTCTAGTCAATTTGAGCTTGTGTTGTTGCCTTACCTTGTGGTGTCCGCTCCATGCATAGATTTCTTGTCTGTTGTGTTAGGGAAGGGTTGAAGTATGAATTCTCACATCGAGTAAAATTGAAATCTATGACCACATATAAAAGGAAGATGAAACCCAACTATAAGGTTGACCTTTTTAGTTGTGGAGCCCAACCTGATATATGTAACCCCGATTTTAGAATTCTACAACTAGTAATAATAATTTTCTACATTTATAACCATGCAAATGCCAGTATGTCTTTGTTTTTTTTAGCTCGGTCCTGCTATACAACATACACAAATATGGGAGATTGGGTGGTGAAAATTGCTTCTGCCACGTAGAGTATTCTTCTAATGATGGACATGATTGTAAATGGACAGCGGTTATAATTGGGTTCTGGTTGTCCTGTGTGTGCTGTGTTGAAGAATTTTGCTCACATGTTGAAAAATAATTCAGGTTTCTAGGTTGATCTATACAAATTCTGGACTTGCCATATTGGGATTATCATCTAATGCTGTGCACAAGCTTTGGAAATGGCAGAGAAGTGAGCGAACACCAAAGGTATATTAATTTCTTTTACTAGAGATTGCACAACTAATTTATGTTTGTTTCCATTGACAAAATTGCGACTCTTGTAGGCCACAGCTAGTGTAGTACCACAGTTATGGCAACCTTCAAGTGGAATAGTAATGACCAATGATATAAGGGATACAAATCCAGAGGATGCTGTTCCTTGCTTTGCTCTTTCAAAGAATGACTCTTATGTTATGTCAGCATCAGGGGGTAAAATTTCCCTATTCAATATGATGACATTTAAGGTAGGTGTCTTTTCCACTCATTTCTTTCTTTAGTCATGTGAAATGTTTTTGTGTGATTTATTTTCTTTTAAGCTACTGTCCTCTGGATGACAATAAATAATAATGTAGGGAACTTCTGGTGATATAAAATTGCATCCAGTTTGAAGCTTCATTGGTACAATTCATGATTTTATCTGGTAGTAATTCATAATAAATCATAGAGGTGACAAACTTGGAAAATGTGAATCTTCAGCATAATCTTGTGGTTACATTAGGTTCAATGTAAACTTGTCGAAATTATTATCATGTTGAAATTGTAATAGTACACTTTTTCAGTGGGCCTAAGTTTTCTTGACCTGTTTTTCTTTCTGTTTATCATTGCAGTAATTTTGAACATATTTTCCCTACTTTTTCCATTTGCAGACGATGACTACCTTCATGCCCCCACCACCTGCTGCCACATTTCTAGCATTTCATCCTCAAGACAATAATATTATTGCCATTGGGATGGAGGACTCATCTATTCAAATCTATAATGTTCGAGTTGATGAGGTGTTAATATGCTTCAATTGAAGCTCAATTTTTGTTTTTTGAAGTGCTTGTTCAAGTGGAAATTTGGATGGTTAACGTTCTTTATTTTCCATTTGCTACAGGTCAAAACCAAGCTTAAAGGTCATCAGAAAAGAATAACTGGTCTTGCCTTTTCTCATGCTCTCAATGTGCTTGTATCTTCAGGAGCTGACTCCCAGGTAAGATACCTGTACAACCCTTTTGTTTTCATACATAACTGTCTTAGCATTTAGCGAGCTGAAAAAGTAATATACTAAAGGCCAGAGCAGATATTACCAGATAACAGAGATATCTAGTGTGTGTTTGACTTGGCAATTTCTTTGTTTTCTATTTACCAAGAGATTTATTCCGTTTATCAATAATTGAGAAAATAGGAATGGGAAAACTTTGAAATACATCTGGTCTTTTATTTTCAAACCCAGCTAAAATGAAGTTTTGAAGGGATGATCTGAAACCCCTCCCACCATCCTACTTCTGCAACCAAACGAGTCATCCTTGTTTTCATTTAAAAGAAAATTACAATTGGAAAGTTGAGCTTATTTCCTGAAGCAAGCACAGCTCCCTTGGCCATTTGTTGCTTCACATTTATGTTTGAGACCCCTTGATTTGGCTTGTCATTGACAACAGGGGTGACCCTTTTTTTATCGGCTACAATTCAAGGACCATAGAAGTACATGAGATATCCATATTTGAAAAACTCATTTAAAATAAAGGAGGCAAGGCTTGGATTTTCCTATGGACCTTGAATTAGTAATTTGCCTATGTTTTACTAGCTCTGTGGGAAAGAAACTAGAGAGCTATTATATATTGCTATTCCCTTGTACTATTGAGTCTTTACATAGAGAAGCTGCCATATCTGGACACAGGATGGCATATATGACTAGTTCAGTCACTTATGTGCATTTGGTTATTTACTATTTATACAGCTTTGCGTATGGAACACTGATGGATGGGAAAAACAAACTAGCAAGTTCCTGCAGATTCCAGCTGGACGTTCTGCAGCTCCTCTTGCAGATACCCGTGTTCAGTTTCACCTAGACCAGATACATTTGCTGGCAGTACATGAAACACAGATAGCAATATATGAAGCACCTAAATTAGAATGCCTTAAACAGGTGAATAGATCTTCTACTTTCTTCTATCTTCTGTAATCATATTAGAAATTCACTCAATTGCAGGGAGTTAAATCAAGGCACACTCAGTAGGAAGTGTATTAATGTGCTAATTGATTCTGAGTGGTTTTATCGAGATCAGAGGCGAATTGGGCAAAGGCTTCTAATTCTGTGAATTGCGATTGATTTTGATTATTGGGTAAAGCACTTGAACTAGTGTGCATATAAACAGGCATTTTATATCATTTAGAAGGTCATACTCTTCACAGCTTTTTGCTGTTTCTTTCCCATGCTGTCTTTGTAACTTGGGGTCTGGTTTAGTTTATTTTCGGCCAATGACTTTCTCTTTGTGATAATAATTATGGATGGCAACTCACACTGTCACACGTCAAAGTGGTGGTTTTGAACCTGGGACCTGAATGTTCCGAGCCTTAGCCATTGAGCTAGGTTCTTATCAAGGTTACTGACATTCTAAGGATGGACTTACATTTTTTTCTTTTCTTTTCTATTTTGTAGTTTGTACCTCGAGAAGCTAGTGGTCCAATCACGCACGCTACATATTCCTGCGATAGCCAGTCAATATATGTAAGCTTCGAAGATGGCAGTGTTGGCGTTCTTACCGCTTCAACACTTAGACTGAGATGTAGAATAAATCCCACTGCTTATCTACCTCCTAATCCAAGGTGCATGTCGAAATTAACTTGATGAAGAAAGTAGAAAAGGCGCACAACTGTTCATTTTGCTAACACATTTGATTTTACTGTTTTACAGCTTGAGGGTGTATCCTCTGGTTATTGCAGCACATCCATCAGAAACTAACCAGTTTGCTTTAGGACTCACAGACGGTGGAGTCCACGTACTTGAGCCGTTAGAGTCAGAAGGAATGTGGGGCGTGGCCCCTCCAACTGAAAATGGCGCCGGGCCTAGCACAACTCCTGGTACGGCTGCTTCTGAACAACCTCAAAGATGATAATTCCCTGTGCATGCCTT
Organism: California macrophylla; assembly: GCA_036898065.1. Lineage (NCBI taxonomy): Eukaryota > Viridiplantae > Streptophyta > Magnoliopsida > Geraniales > Geraniaceae > California > California macrophylla. Next base: position 4,535 of record JAYMTO010000132.1, on the reverse strand, counting down.
CACCAACGGTCCTTGTATTTATTTCCTCATTATGATCCCGCTTCCTGGTCTCGTGATTATTAAGATTTTGGAGGGGAAGCTGTAGAATGTAGGTACAATAGTTTTAGAATACTTGAATTCAACCTGATGCTAGAGAGATGGTTCATCTTTGATAAATGTTTGGGCTAAGCATTCTGTTTATCAATATCTATCGGTAGGATAGGTGGAGAAGCGCGAGTTTATGGTGTAAAAGTAGAAGAATGAGGCTCCAGAGAACAAAAAGGGGATACTATTCACTACGGGCCTGAGAAGAACTCTGCAGCCAATTGCTAGCTTGATGTTTCATCCTTTTCTTCTGTACGAGGTGTTTTAGAGATCACGTTAATTTTCTTTCTTTCGAGCTGTGATGATAACAAGGTGGTAGAAATTCTATATTAGGTCTTATGCATTTCCTTCATGTTGCACATATAACTTATCCCATAGTTTTGGGTAATAAGAATGCAGCTTTTTCACGGATCATAAACTGATGCTGGTTACCATTGCATTTGGTCTGAGAAGCGAGGCTGCTTTTTTGAATAAGTTTTTGGTTCGAGGATGAGAATCTTTTTCATTTATAGTACTTTCGTTGAATGTCGAAAGAGTACCACGCCAAAGAACGTGAATTTAGTGATGTACTTAAGAACGTGAATTTAGTGATGTACTTGGGGGTAACAGGACAAGTATGTAGCGGGGCTGTGATCCTGATCCTATCCCATAGGGTCGGGGATATAAGGTTTCCGTTTGATCCATTGGGTAAGGGATATCTCTTCAGGCATGGGGTATTTTTCCGGTCCTAAGCATACTAGTTGGGTTATCTACTTAATAAGTTTTTGAGTTCGAGTAAATTTAACATGGTGTCGTCAAACTAAACTTGGTTTGTCACACTGAAATTACTTATGAAATGGTTGTGGCTAACCGGCAAAAAATTATATTCACCATCAATTCTGATTTTAATAATGCAAAACCAAATTCTCATACTCATTTTGATTCTCCGACTCAAGAAAAGACTCTGCACTACCCTAGAGGTGTGATTGACCCATTTCACTGCACATGACATTACATATGTAATATGAGTTAGGAGCCTAAATCAGATGCAATCTTTAAAAGATACCTAAGTATGAACTATGATTTGGACATTTATCAAGGGAAACGACAACAATCTAATTTCGCTTCCATCCGGACTTTGTTTTCCTTCTGGTGCTAGCTGGGGATGATTGCTTCAAAGGTACTGGCAAGACAGTCCCTCCTTTGATGTCGTCTGAGTTTCCCATCTTATCAAGCGTTTTCTGAGCTTCTATGTAGACAGTGAGATCTCTTATCTGCAGTCACCACAGCTAAAGTTAACTACAAAACCATTTTCTTGAACTAGTGGTCACAAGAGTCTTGAACTAGTGATCTCAAGGTGATTACGGTACCTGTTCTTCCAAATCCCGTAGCTTCTCATCTCTCGACCCCAGAGAAGAACTTTCCCTAAAAAAACATGAAATCATTTGTTAATGAGTTAAACCATGAAGTACGTTCAAGTCCCACCTTAAATCTGTATGGAGGGAAGAAACACAAGGAAAGCATATACAGTGCCTACAAGAATCAATAAAAGAACTTGTCCATCTAAAGCAACAACATATAATTGGCCATTCATATGATATACCTCTCTTCAATTTCTTTGACCTTTTTCCGCAAGAGTTTCTGGTTCTTGATAAGATTTTGGTTGATCTGAGAACAAAGAAAAGAATGTTGTGAACGAGCTTGTAAATGCCAATTTAACAACACAAGCACTGAAGGCCTGAAGTAGGATTTTGTTCAACTTACCTCTGCAACAGTTTTCTTTTCATCACTGCATTTTTCCAATATAGTCTGAATTTCCAGCATCTTAGAATTCACAGCGTTTTCAACTGCCTCCGAAATGGCACTCTCTCTTTTGTTTCTGGCCTCTGAAAGTAGAGATTCATAATACTGAAAAGAAACGGGAAAAACATTTAATAAAATTCCATACAAGGAAATATGAAGTGATGACTACATCCTGAGAAAAGTATCAACATCTGCCTAACATATTCCACCATCAAGGAGAAAGGAATATATAAGTAAGGCATGAGGAAATGTTTGGGGATGGCATACCTGTCTTTGAGTCTCCAGCTGAGTAGCAAGAAGACGGTTTTACTCATCAACAATCTGTTTTTCAATATGCAGATAAAAATCAGCTAACGTGCATAGAGACAATGACAATGGCAATTAAAATGCTGAAGAGAAATCAAGAATGTGGACAGTTTGACATACAAACATCAAGGTCAGACATCAGAAAGACCAAATCACAAACAAGTGTAGAATTCTTTCTTTTAATTGATCAGAATTTTTAACATTTTAAGCACATTTCCAGAGAAAGAAAATTTACTAGATATTTGAAGTTTAGATGAAAGGGTTTATAAATAAACATACTGCTTCAACTTTGCTACTGTAGAGGGCACTGCTAATTCCAGAATCTTCACTACATCCACAAGTGCCACAATCTCCTTCATGTGACATGCAGCTAGTATTCATCTCTGCTAATTTCCCATCAGCTTTTGACTGGTTCAACCGGTGAACATAATTGTCACCAACATAATCCCAAATTTGCTGTGTTCTTAGGTCAAGAGAATAGCAATGTTTTGTGTCTAACCAATGCCCTTTAGCATGTCCTTCTTTGTATCTGATAGAAGGAAGAAAGGAAGGAGGTATGAACCAGAGCACGATGTTTGTTTAGATGTTCCACACATAAGATACTAGAATAGAAGATGAAGCACTACTGATGCATTACCTCCCACATCCAACAAAACCACACATCATACAGACCCAAAGATTCTCCAATGTTCCACAAACAAAACAGGTTGGTTTCTCATCCTGCTGTTGACAAAATCGACAGACCTGATAATATAAAAGAAAATAAGAAACTTGAATCAGTATATGTTCCCCTGATTCCTTAAATGATGAATGTTCTATATAAAATCAATTTCGCTCATGTATCTTTGTTCTGGATCAGGCCAGAGTTAATCTAAGAATCTACATACAGGTTCTCAACTCATGACCATACCAGTAGCATAGTTTACAGAACTGATTTGGACAAAGTATGTAGAGATATACATGCGTAATTATCTATAACTATTAACTACCAAATACTCGCACAAGGTTTCACCTATTGGTGTAAATGAAATGAAATTATTCAAATCTTTAGGACAATAATAATGCTTAAACATGAACAATATGAAACCATTCCACGAAGTATTAACCCCTTCAGCAAACCAGAATTCCTTATCTATGATATAAGCACACAAAAACTTTTAGAAGGAACCAAAGAACCAAGCTCACCTGGCATGACAAGTAAGTCCATTTCGAAACACAAGAACATTGAAATGAATGGTCACAAATTGTACTCAGAATTCCGCTAGTATCTGGGTCCAATCGCTCTAACATCCAACCACCAAGTCAAAACAAAGTAATTCGGTTCAGTTTGACGATACTTCCATCATTGCAAACAAAAGAAAAGGATAATTGTGGCACGAAGATTAGACTTCTGACTCAATACTCAAGAACAAAATAAAAGAATAGCAATACACTGACCTAGGCAAACTGGGCATGTAGGCAACTCAGTAAAACCAGGAGGTGCTTCGCTAGCTAATTCTGCTGATTCAGTGTAATCCACATCAAACAAAAACAAGATGTGACACACTTGAGCCTAGGAAATTGAATAAAAACAATAAATAATTTAGTCAATAATTAAGTTAATTATGCAGGAAATCAACTTGGGTTTCAGCAATTAACATCAACCTCTCCAGGAGAAAACCGCATCCCATTAAATTTGCTGTAAAACCCATCAACTGTTGATTGATTAATAAGCTTGATCAACACACAGTAGCGCTCTTCCATCCCATCATTCCTAAACTCAGCCAACCATAAAAAGATGGTTTAGCTCAATCAGTAATGCTCGCAATCTCTACAGAAAATGAAGATAAATGGCAGAAATGGAACTGGGGGATAGAGGGGACCTGATGAAGAGGAGGTCGGAGACGTTATCGATGTGGGACCCACAGAAGCGGATGAAGTCATCGTTGGAGAGGTAATTGGGGACGGCGACGACGAAGAGGAGGTTGGTTCGGGAGGTATGGTTGAGGAGAGGGGTGTTGGAGACGCCGCGGAAGAGGTGGACGATGCCTCTGCGCTCGCTGAACTTGGGATCGGGAATAGGGTTAGGGCTTGAAGCGGGGAAGAAGGCCGATTCAGGGGAGAGAGGGTGATTGGTGTCCACTGACTGGATTCGGAGGACGAACATGGCCTCCGGTGAGTCGGATCGCTGAGTTGACTCGGTTTCGCGGCGGCGAGGTGGTTGTGACATGGCTGTTGGTATTCGCGGGAAATCTGGTGCGCTCAGCATCACGGTGGGTGGGTGGGTACCCAATAGCCATATCACGTCGCTTCACTGACGAGGACAAGCTTGCGTTCGCTATTGGAGATGACGTGGCAGACACGCTCGCGTCCGTCACTTCAGA
>JAYMTO010000131.1:0-15961 GCA_036898065.1 California macrophylla | reverse complement strand
CTTCACTTGTTAGGATAATAATAATAAATTTGGATTAGCTTCAATAGATGGTCATCAAAGACTAAGGAAAAGAAGTAACTTGTTGACGAAGGAATTGGATGATGCCACGTCACTTTAGGTCCTAGGATTTCCCATGTGCCCCTTCACACAGCCACGTAAAAAGTAGTTACAGATCGGAATCAGATCAGGTGGCCAACGGAATCTCTGTGTCTATTGTGTCGGCCATGAACCCTCGCCATTAATCTTCTTGATCCCATCCCATCTGATTTATGTTTGTGATCAATTCAAAAACTCAAAAAATTGATAGCTACACAAACCAATCAAGGACATTTTCGTCAAGAAAATGATAGTGGCAATTGTGTAAGAAAAAATAAAAGAGGAGGGTAAATATAGAATGCTATTTTTAGGTCCTTGGTTGAGTTGACTCTCCTCAGAAGGAAGAATATATTGGGAAGGAGAGATTTTGGGCAGTCATCTTTTTTCTCACAGTGAGTCTGAGGATTTGAAATTTGTGGAAGAAAGTGAGGGAAAGTTATTCCTCTGATATTTTTTCTGAGGTCTCACACCATTCTTCATCAGAGACAGTAATGGCTGGTCGTGCACCCAATCCTTCTTTGAACCAAACCCAGACCAGGAAGAAGCTCTCTTGAGGTGAAAGATTCAAATTCATGTCACTTTGATTTCATTGTTTTTTTTTCCTGATTTGATCTGTGAGAAACATGATGGGCTTCAGGGTATGTTTTTGCTTGGGTGTTAGGTCCTTAATGGCAGTATGCCATGAAATCAGAGGATCTAGATAGTTCAATTAGTGGAAGTTGAAGTTTTTGATGTCATGTGATCCTTAATATTTAGGTGAGCTAATTTTAAGGTAATCTTGTTGCAGGGCTGTCATTAAGGCTTGGCCTATTGTGTAAGAGCCCTTATCATTTACCTATTTATCCATTGAGGATATTGATTTGGATTTGGGTCATTTCATAAATGTTTGTAAAACAGTGCAACTGACTTCGATTTTGGATATCAAGAAAGTGTCAATAGGAGGTCCCTAGGATAGTAGAATTCCTGGTTAAACTTTTCTTGGTCAAAACTATTCAGTCAATAAAAAAGAAGAAGAAAGTGTATGCATGATTTCTCATGAAAAGTTCATGCAGGCAGGGATATATCTATACATACAAAAAATATTGTTATCACACTTTCATCTCTTAGGATACTTGGATCTTGGCTAGAAAGTTTGTCATGTTATTCAATCAGTTGAAAGAAGAAGAAAGTTCTCGCATGATTTTGTATGAAAAGCTTATGCCTTTAGGGATAAATCAGTACACAACAAAAATATTGTTTTTCATGCCGGTCAAATCACTTGATTGGTTAAGCCTTGAGTGTGAATTGATGGCCTGAATTGTTGATGACTTCTGTTTGAAGTTAGTTACTCAGTAAAGCATTTCAACACATGTATATTGGCAGTCTCATATGTGGTGTGCTGATGCTATATGTCGATATAGGCTTAGATAGATACATATTCTACTGCATCCTGCTAAACACACAAGGTCATGTAAATAAGGAAGTTGTTCAAGATGAAGTGGAGTTTGAATAACATTCGTGCAGGCAACAGAAATTGTTCATAACTTATTCAGATATTTCTTATGGACTAGGTATTTAGCTTTTGGCATGTATGGATGAATATGTTCAGTTTTATTTATGTTTTTATAATTCCATGTTTTGTACATCTTCTATATTTTTACATTCTGTGTTTTAAATAGGACTATTTCTTTATGTCCTAGAAAATAGGCTACAAGCTTGGCATAATAATCATTTAATATTTTGACTTTTTAGTATTGCTGCCAGACGAACTTCAAGATTGTGGAAACTATTGGAATCCTCTGCCAGAGTAACTAAAACTGTCTCCAGAAACTTAGTTCCTAGTTCTGTTCCAAGTTAAAGGAACCCAGGTTCTCTGTGATTGTTTTGGAGTTGATGAGTTGCATCAAGTAGATAGGAAACTGATGGATCCGTCAAGAACACATAGACAGTTTCAGTACAACATCGTGGACCGTGGAAATGAGGAATTCCAACCTGTGACACAGGCATTTATGATGAATCCTATGAGCAACACAAATACCAGTATGAGACCTCCTCCTGATGTAAATATGTTGGAAGTTAAGCCTGGGCATCATTTCTCCTTTCAGACAGGCGAGGAGTTTGCTCTTGAGTTTATGCGTGATCGGGTTATCCCCAGGAGACCTTTTATTCCAAATACGGTAGGTGATCCAAATTATGCCCCAGGATATATGGAATTAAAAGGCATTTTGGGTGTCAGTCACCCCGGTTCAGAAAGTGGTTCCGATGTCTCAATGCTGCCAATTTTAGAGAAAGGACCAAAGGATTTTGAGAGACATAACTCCTCTTTGCATGAAGACAGAAGTAACTATGGGTCAGTTCAATCTGTACCACGTACAACATCAGGTTATGGAAGTGGTAGAGGTGGTGCTCATGGGTACGCTTCATCAGGTGCGTCTGATAGCTCAGTCTCAAGGATGAAGGTTATGTGCAGTTTCGGTGGTAAGATCTTACCCCGGCCAAGTGATGGAAAACTTAGGTATGTTGGGGGCGAAACACGCATCATCCGTGTAAGAAAGGACATTTCTTGGCAGGAGCTTATGCAGAAAGCATTGACAATCTATCATCAAACTCGGGCAATTAAATACCAGCTTCCTGGGGAGGATCTTGATGCATTAGTTTCTGTGTCCTGCGACGAGGATCTGCAAAATATGATGGAAGAGTGTAAGGAACTGGAATACAAAGAAGGGTTACAAAAGCTTAGGATATTCTTATTATCCATTAGTGATTTGGATGATGGTCAGTTGGGTTTGGGTAGCATGGATGGTGATTCTGAGGTTCAGTTTGTAGTTGCTGTCAATGGTATGGACATTGTATCAACAACAAATTCTAACCCACTTGGTTTGGCAAACTCATCAGCAAACAATTTAGATGAATTTGATACACAGAATATTGAGCGAGAGGCAACCAGAGTTCCAACAGGCTTAACTGGAACCAGTGTCTCATCATCGCCTCTTCAGTCTGTACAGCCAATTCTTCCAAGTTCTTCTCATACTCAACAAGTCCATCCTCAGTTTTACCATGGGCATATGATGCATCAAGGTGAAACAAAACCATACCAAGTGCACTATGGCCATGGTCCTTCTGACTACTCTCCCTATCAAGAACCTCCTCCATTGCCACTTCACGGGCTTATGAATCATCAAGAAGGAGGTTTCACTGAACGGCAGCAACGCCCTGAGGAGGTGAGATCAAAAGGAGCTGCTCCAGTTCAGCAAGGGACTGAACCCGAGAAAATCTCTGCTTCTGATAACGGGAAGCCCAACGAATCTGAAAATGTCCCATCGTCTATTGATGTTGTGAATCCATTTTCCAATGGTTATGCTGACTCTGGGTACAATCCAACCAACTTGGGCTACTCCGAGCCTCCTGTTCAGCCCCAGAGAATCTACTACTCTGAAAGAATTCCTCGAGAGCAGTCTGATTTGCTGAACCGGCTGTCAAGGTCTGATGACTCACTTGGAGCTCAGTTGTTCATATCTCATTCACGTTCTGATATTGCCCAGCAGGATACAAATGCAGAATCTGGTGACAATTTGCATGCTAGAGACCTAAACCCCCAGACAGAACAGCCAATCTCACCTGCAAAGCCATTGTATGCAGATGTGTTGAAGCAGGCTGTTTCCAACCACGTGGACAACAAAGGTGCTATGAACAAAGATGGGGTTCCTGAGGCCACAGATAATCATAAGAAACTCCTAGTTGACAACACAGTAGCTGGATCAGAACATCCTGCTGTGCATCAAGTGGCTTCGGTTAAGCCTCTAAATGATCCCTCATATAATCTTCCTGTGGTTAATTGGGGTTTGACAAATGACAAGGAATCCAATAGTAATAGCAATATGGTGCATGCTCAGGCATCCGGGACAGCAAGATCAACAAAAGATGCTAATCAGGAAGAACACTTTGCTGGGGGTTCCACAGTTATTGATATTGATGACCGCTTCCCTCGTGATTTCCTTTCTGAGATATTTTCTAAGGCAATTCTTACTGAGGAGGCCTCTGGTCTTTCTCCGACATGCACAGATGGACCTGGCTTAAGCATGAACACGGGAAATCGCGAACCTAAGAATTGGTCATATTTTCAAAACTTGGCAGGAGAATTTGCTAACAAGGACGTTTCTCTTATTGATCAGGATCATTCAGAGTTTTCATCTACACCTAAGAAAGTTGAAGAAAGAGATCGTACCTCATATCATTTCACACCTACAAATGAAGTTTCTATGGGCAATGATGATTCCCAACTTGGTCTTGTGTGGAACAATCATAAAGAATTACCTGGAAAAGTTGAAGCTGACACAAATGTTCTTTCAGATTATGGTCATTCCCAAGCAACGGGTAATGATACTATGCAGTTAGATGGTATGAAGGAGAACATCAGAGCACAAGAGTCAGAGTTTGAGGTAATTCTTTTTTTTCTCTCTTTTTGTAAATCATGCTAATATACTCTTCTGCTGAAATTTTTATTACTTGATCCTTTTAGGCTGGGAAGCCAGAAAGTAAGAATACTGCTCTTCCTCCCATAGATCCCTCTCTTGGAGAGTTCGACATCAGTACTCTACAGGTACAATGCTTGACAAGTGCATTTCTCATGTGACACAAGTTGTTTAATTATAGCATACATTTTCACAGCTCTACATGAAATGAAGGCTTTGCCAACCTCCCTTATATATGTTGGCTATTAAACATGCTGTTTCTTCTCTGTCTTCACATATTCTCGTATCAGAATGTAGGAAGATCATCTTCTGCTACAGATAGCTATCTACTGATAGGGAATGCTTTTTTAATTGTTGCTTCTTGGATATCTCAATCTATTTGATTTGTTGTTCACAGTGTGAGCTAGACCCATAATGGGAGACTGCATGAAAAGCAGATTTGCAAGAGACATTACTACTTTTTGTTTACTTGTTTCTTCTGTATGCTCATTGCAGATCATAAGGAATGATGATCTTGAGGAGCTGAAGGAACTGGGTGCTGGTACTTTTGGGACTGTGTATCATGGAAAATGGAGGGGATCAGATGTCGCCATTAAGAGAATAAAAAAGAGCTGTTTCACTGGCCGATCATCAGAGCAAGAGAGATTGGTAAGTCTTCTGTCATGTTTAGACATTCACAAGGCATAATATTTGTGTTATACTTCTAGTATAATAAGCTTCACTATCTTTTTTTTATATACTGAAACTGATTTTTTCCTTGTTAATTGCTAACTTTTATTCTCAGGCTGTAGAGTTCTGGCGAGAAGCTGACATTCTTTCAAAGCTTCACCATCCAAATGTAGTAGCATTTTATGGCGTAGTGCAGGATGGACCAGGGGGCACATTAGCTACTGTGGCCGAGTACATGGTAGATGGGTCCCTAAGGCATGTGTTACTTCGCAAGGATAGGTAATACCCATTCTCTCATATCTCTTGAGTTGTGTTATGACCATTCATTAACTGTTCCTGTTTTTAATATGCTTTATTGTCTAGGTACTTGGATCGTCGCAAGTGGATAATTATTGCCATGGATGCAGCCTTTGGGATGGAATATTTGCACTCAAAGAACATTGTGCATTTCGATTTGAAATGTGACAACTTGCTTGTGAACTTGAAAGATCCTTTACGACCAATATGCAAGGTAACTCTAAGGGTATTTATCGTTTAGGGAGAAGTTTATTCCATCAAAGATTTCACGCATTGGCAATTTGTGCATTACTACAATATGCTCTTCCTCAGGTTGGTGATTTTGGCTTGTCAAAAATTAAGAGAAATACCTTGGTTTCTGGAGGTGTGCGAGGAACACTACCATGGATGGCGCCAGAATTGCTAAATGGAAGCAGCAATAAAGTATCTGAAAAGGTAAGATGCTACCCCTTGAACTATTTTTAGGTTTAGGTTGGTTCGAGCCATGTGCTCTTCATCTACTCAGCCCCGACAACCAACTCCACTGCACAACACACACATGGCACAGCAAAAAAAGAAAAAAAATAATATATGTAGCAATGGAGCCCACAATGAACGAAAATTTCTGATTTGCAAACTATATGCCTGTAATGCTGTTGTGGTTCCTGATACCCTGGTAAATTGTTAGTTATTCTCTTTCATTTTCATTGATCTACAGGTTGATGTGTTCTCATTTGGTATTGTTTTATGGGAGATTCTTACTGGTGAAGAGCCATATGCCAATATGCACTATGGTGCAATAATAGGTTTGTTTGATTACTCATTCTTTTTATAAAAATAAAAAACTTGTATCATATTGTTGTTGCATCTCTTTCTGCATGTAAGTATACCAAATAAAACCCATACCCTTTTGTTGGTATAATCAATCTTTAATTCAGAACTCATCATTGCTAGTCTACAACTCGGCAACATAGTGATTTTCTATACCGGTCACTATTTGGAGTCCTTTTTTATTTCATATTTTATGGCCTCCGACGAATTTAACTGCAATCTATTTGCTCTGTCAAATGGTGGGAGGTCCTAGGCATTATGACCTCTGTCATTGTGCAGTCAGCCTGTGGCAATAAATGACTGCCATATGTTGAATGCTGTTCAGATATCTACATCATGTAGTTGTTGCCTAAGAATATAGCTTATTGTTACAATTTCACTTTTACACATAAAAGAGCATTCTACAGACTCGTTGTTCTATCTTTGCTTGTGAGCACGCAACAACTGCAGGTCCTATCCTGGGGATTACCCCGACTATGTTGGATTGAAATAAATTGAAATTTACTTCACATGACCAATAAAATCACTACATTTTCTGTTGCAGGTCAGCTTTTAAAGGATTAATTGTATGACCACTGACTAGGATTTAGATTTACTGCCAATTGTTTCATGTTTGCGTTTCTCCTATTTGTTGTATCTATAGCCTTCAGTTTACCTTGCACTTGTTCACCTTTAATGAAATGCAGGAGGTATTGTAAACAACACGTTGAGGCCAACTATCCCGAGTTACTGCGATCACGAATGGAGGAGACTAATGGAGCAGTGTTGGGCCCCGAATCCAACAGCCAGGCCAAACTTCACAGAAATTGCCAGTCGCCTGCGTGTAATGTCCACGGCGGCCAAGCCACAAGGTCAGAAGGCACTGAAATAGTGTTTTTTAATGAAGGATCCTCAGTTTATCTAGCTGTTATTGTCATCTGAAAATTTATTCATTCAATTGTATACTCTCCTAAGTTAGCATGTAGTGGTGGTAGAATATCAGAAGCAGGAGCAACATGGAACTCCCATAAATCAATGTCCTTGTAATAAAAGATCAAAGTTTTGGTTGGATGGTAATTTTGATGGAGTGAGTTGATTCAGTGCAATTTTGAGCTTTATTGTATGGCTTTGGCTATTGATTGTGCTAGTTACCACAAACAATGTGGTGATAAGTTAGCCACATCACATCAGTAGCCTGATAAGCCATCGTCCATATCAAGCTCAATCTTTTACTTTTCCTAATTGGTTCTTGTTTATATTATTAAATGATTTATTGATCTCCTTCTCAGCATATGAACCTACATACATGTTTGTTGTTACACTGTTAGAGCATCCAATTGAGAAATGGGAAGTTGCTCCACTTTGGTGAGTAGCCAAAAAGGTATCAGGATTGGCCGATGGAATGGAAAGCGACGTCATATCCCGCAAAGCTATGTTGCTTTCTGAAATTACGAGCGGAGAAGCCACGATCATTGTTAAAAAGCTATCATACTCTTATTGGGATTTCTTTTTTAAAATATTAATTATTTTCACAAAAATGCATTGTAGAGTTGTAGAAAAAATATCATTTTTTAATGGTAAAATAAAGTAATCAAATATCCAAATATCTGACGATATTATTATCTCTTCAGGAAAAAGAGGCCCAAATCCAAAAGCCTACTAAGTCCGGTTTCTGTATAAACACACAGAGAGCGCGAAGTAGAAGGAAGCAAGAGCGAAAAATGAAGTTCACTGACTCGCCGGCGATCGAGCTGCCGGTGCGCGGCTCCGTCCTCACCTTCCACCAAGACAACGGTTCCATGCACGTCGGCACCTCCGTCTGGCCTTGCTCCCTCGTCCTCGTCAAGTTCGTCGACCGCTGGGCTCCACCGCTCTCCCCCAACCCCACCCCAAACCCCTACGCGCAGCTCCTCGACTTCCACACCACTCGCCGACGCGCCATCGAGATCGGAACGGGATGCGGGGTCTCCGGCATGGGACTCTACCTCCTCGGCCTCACCGACATCGTCCTGACCGACATCGCCCCCGTCATGCCCGCTCTCAAGCACAATCTCAAGCGTAACAAGCCCGTCCTCAACAAGAGCCTCAAAACCATGATTCTGTACTGGAACAACAAGGAAATGGTCCAGGCCGTGAAGCCTCCCTTTGACGTGGTGGTCGCAGCCGACGTGGTCTACATCGAGGAGACAGTGCCGCATCTGGTGGTCGCCATGGAGGCCCTGGTGGCGGAAAACGGCGTCGTTTTGCTGGGGTACCAGATAAGGTCGCCGGAGGCTCACAAGCTGTTCTGGGAGATGTGTGCGGTGGTTTTCGAGATTGAGAATGTGCCTCATGAGGATTTGCACCCGGATTACGCATACGAGGAGGCGGATGTGTACATTATGCGTAAGAAGAAGATAGGTAATTTTTATTGATTCTCTGAAAATTACTTAGAGTATATGTTTGATTAATGTGCGTAATATAGATTGTGTGCAATATTTGGTCATGCCATTGATAATAAAAATGCTTGCAGTATATGTTTGTGAATTCTGAAATGTATAAGCAATTTTGTAGGTGTTCGCTCATCAATTCCTGAGTTACATGAGCAATTTTTTGAGTTCTGTTTTAGAGTCTGGGATTTGTGTATTGAATTGTTCATTCGTTGAACAATTTGCAGAAAGTGATGCATTAGTAGTTTCTGTAAGAGGGATAGTAGATTTCAGAAGAACATTAGAGCTAAGTTTCACGGTTCCGCGCTAGCCCAGTTGAATTCTATTTGCTATAGACGCTCTGTTGATTAAACCATATTTATGATCTTTTGGTTTCATAGAGATTTTTGTTCATAACCTCTCTCTACTTGAAATAACATCACCTGATAACCTCCCTCCATTTTATATTTAATCTCAGATAGGTTCATACAATATCATTCGACCTGAATTGAAGGCAGTTACATGAGAATTTGAGGTTTTCAGTCCTGTCTAGTATACCAATCACATCGACCATCCTTTTTTGTGAAGACCCTGAAATCATTTACAACGAGTCTGATCAATCTCATTGATTTTTTCTGTGGGACATATCAGCAAAAATACAAGGGTTGGAGTAGATATATCTTATACATAGTAGACATTTTCCCTACAGTAGGCATTTTCACTTCAGAAGAGCTCATTGGTGTTGCCACCATAGAACTTGGATTTGAGAACTACATTATTGTTCGCTTTGAATGCATAGAGAGGAACATCAATAGGATATGATCAAGCCATTGCCTTTGGAGATAGTAGGTTCTTTTATCTCCCAAATGATTCTTGTCTACTTGGTTGTTTTTCATCCTTTTGAATGTTTGAGTTGAAATTTTGGATATGCATATAGGAGGATTAACAGATTATGAATTCACCGAACATGACATCTATACAAGTTTTGAGAATATGATTCGTTACCTATAGGCTTGATTTAGTGTGTGAACCGTGGCAAACTACAGAAAAGTTGCATTTATAATTTATTGTTTGTTTTGGAGAAAGGTTGTTTGTACTAAGATTATTATCTTCTTAAAGTTTAACTACCATTTAAGTTTGATTCTAGTAATACTAACTTGTCTATTTTATACATGTAGAAAAAGATAATGAAGCTTCTTCGGTTGAACTTAGTGAAAGGATTATCAATTTGGACATCAACAAGGAAAAGTGACAAGGATCTAATGAAGTTGCTTCTCAGAAGAAATGATTTTGGAAGTGGATTGTCAGTTAGTTGTTCTGTACCTTAGACTATGCTTGATAGAACATAGTGTGCTTTTTTTGAATATCTTGTGTACCAAGACTAGTTTAACAAATCCCACCATTATTTGAGTCTTTCGATCGATTTGTGTGAATAAAGTTTTTGATAAACATGTGCGATTCCCTGATATTTGATAGGCCACACTATTATTTTCTTCGAAATTTCAATTCGAAAAACTGGCTCGAAATTACAGATATTTGTCTGAGGGAAAAATGATAGTCCTCTATTCTTGATAAGACTGGGTCGACATGGGACGCTCATGATGTAACAAAATCCCCAGATAGAGAACCCGGGTGGAATGCTGGAGGAGCCTCCGTGTTGCTCATTGTGCACGCTCTACCACTTTCTGCACCGGCAGACCTTGCTGACCTCATGTGCACTATATCGGATTGGATATGGTATCGGAGGACACGTACGACATGGTGGAGAAGCCAAACGGTACTGCTCAGCTACAGCTAGGATTGTCTGAGAATCGGGTGAGCTTAATTGCGGAAATGTTCGATTTTCATGTTTCCTTCTCTAGTCTACTGTTTATTTGTGTTGATTTTGTGCCTGATATGGTGTTTCTGGTGGCTATAGTTGTGTTTTGATTTGCTTGAGAAATGGGTTTCTGAGAATTCCATGGAATCGACGATGGGAAGAGATGGTAATGCGTTGAGCATCAGTGGGATTGCCACCTACCAACCGTTCGACGGATTGTCTGAGCTAAAAGTGGTAGGTGTCAATTTATTAGTTGAAATTTGTTCATTGTTTTCTGATACAAGTTATCTACTTTCTATGTTGTAGTTGTTTTGTTTGATAAAGAACAATACATGAAGTTGAGTATGAGATACTTGGGTGCTTTTTGCAAGTAGATTGTCTTATTGGAGAATCTTCATTGTCTGTTGGAACACGGAACTGTTGGGTTAGCTTTTGATGTCACGATTAATCATTGAGAAATCTGAATGGATGGATTTAAGTAGGTGCATGGTATGAAGCTGTTGTGGAAGATGAAATGGCACAATCATTTAGGGTCTTTTGTTTTATCTATTTATTTACTTTGACACTTTGCTAGTGTTCTTGAATAAGTAGATGCTTTATTGAAAGCAAACCTTAAGCACAACTATTTGCAAACTGAGCGCTCATGCCTCTCAAGCCTCCATTACAAATTCTCTTTAATGCTTTCACAGTCTAATTCTTCACCCAAGTGCCCCAAACTAAGCTAGAAACTTAAGCAGGATGTCCTGGCAATCAACCAGGAAGTTACAGTCCATGTGATTTTCCACCTTGTTTGCACTTTGCATGCACAGGACAGCCAATAACCTTGGTATTCCCTTTAGGTGTATGAACTAAATCTATATATTCAAAGAAAGCCACCTCAAAAGCCAGACATTCAAGGAAACTAACTGTTTCTTTCTCCCTCGAAACGTATGTAACTAGGATACAAAATATTCATTCTAAGCTAATCTTTTCACTAGTGTCTTTTACCCTTAACCGAGAAAGTTCAACAGAGAGTCCACCTCAGATCTCTTTACACCATTAAAAGTGTAAGGACTCCCATGTATCTTTCTAACGAGGCAATCGGGAACAGTTTTGACATAGTGAACGGTTCAGGTTTTAAATAGCTTTAGAAACATCTGATATGTGGCTTTACACGCTGTGGTTTGATATAAGCTGCACCATGCGATGTGCTATTCTGCCATTTTCTATTTGCTCATTCATTTGTATGGCTGTGCAGGCTATGGTTGGCTTTATGTCTCAGATAATGGGAGGAGGGGTTTCATTTGACCCATCACAGTTAGTTCTAACATCAGGTGCAACTCCTGCAATTGAGATACTATGCTTTTGCTTGGCAGACCAGGGAAATGCATTTCTTATTCCAACTCCTTATTATCCTGGGTAACTTATCTCCTGTTTAAGATTTTTCAAATGATATTGTGCTCTCTTATCACTACAGCTTACGGAACTAAGTTTTTGTATGGCTATACAAAATATGCCACTGAAACTTGTGAAAATAATATGCAGCTTTGACAGGGATATGAAATGGCGAACTGGAGTACAGTTAATACCCATTCACTGTCGCAGCTCTGACAACTTCAGTTTGACTATTGCTGCTCTTGAACAGGCATACAATCAGGTAAAAAGAGGACAGAGGATCCGTGGAATTCTCATTTCCAACCCTGTAAATCCTGTCGGCAATCTGCTTCCCAGAGAAACACTCTGCCAGCTTTTAAACTTTGCCCAAGAGAAGAACATCCACATAATCTGTGATGAGATATTTGCGGGCTCTGTGTATGGAGATGAAAACTTCCTGAGCATGTCTGAAATTCTTGACTCGGGAGATTATGACAGAAGCAGGGTTCATTTGGTGTATGGTCTGTCCAAAGATCTCTCTCTCCCAGGATTCAGAGTTGGGGCTATCTACTCCTTCAACAAGAGTGTTTTGGATGCTGCTAGAAAACTAACGAGATTTTCTTCCATTTCTTCTCCAACACAGCAGCTTGTAATATCAATGCTTTCAGACACCAAGTTCATTCAGGAATATACTGATACAAGCAGAAGGAGGCTACAGGAGATGCATGATTTATTTGTGGCACGTCTTGAACAATTAGGAATCAGTTGCAGAAAGAGTAGTGCCGGTTTTTACTGTTGGGTCAACATGAGCAAACTGATCAGACCCTACAACGAGAAAGGGGAACTTGAGCTGTTTAATAAGCTGTTGAGTATGGGTAAGATCAATGTAACTCCTGGTTCAGCTTGCCATTGCATAGAACCAGGATGGTTTAGGTGCTGTTTTGCTACTTTAGCTCTAGAAGATGTTGATGTTGCTATAGAACGAATCCAGAGAGTTATGCAGATGTGTGACTCCTAGTCCTAGTTGAACTACTTCAGAGGAAGTGTTTTAGATTAGATTTTGTGTTCCAGCAATGATTAGCGAAGGAAGCTGCATTTCCTCTTAGCTGCTGTTGTCTTCTACAGTGCTTTTGGTAGGAAGGTGATCACGGATTCATGATGGCAGAAAATGGAGAATGGAAGGCCAACAATACATTAAGATCATTGTATTAGCCATTGTATTTGTTCTGGTTATATATTGTTTTCACTCGTTCTTTTACAGCTTACTGCATTAGTTTGTCATGACACTTATATCATAATCATTTTTTAGTATGTAAGGAGGATTTGGAAATTTAATTAATTCTAAAGTAAAATATTATTCGCTTTTCATTTAACTACCTATGTTTTCAAAATGTCTCAAATACTACTCCAAAGAAGTTTATTTTTTTACGCTTATTGATTGAAGTAATTTCCGTCCGTTTTTTGTCAGTCACATTACTCGCACGTGAGTTTTTGGTGAACAAAAACTCGATTTTGACATTAGTTTCTTATATCCTAAAATCAGAAAAATCTCATATGATTATACATAGTTTGACACGTTTCTCACTTAACTACTACTCCTAGCATAAAATCTTCTCAAACACAATTCAAACGAACATTGTTCTCACTGTTATTGAAATAAGCCAATTCCGTCTATTCGAACGAGTCACATGTGTTTTCGATAAGTGAAAACTCTATTTTGACTTTAGCTTCTTATATCTCCAAATTTGTTAAACCATTCCCTCTTCATTGCTTCCCCCACCTCTCATTCTCTTTGTCTCATCACTTCCCTCTAAACAGTCTCAAACTAAAGCTATTTGAAAAAATTAAGTGAAAACCGTATCGAAGTAAGTACAGTCTTATGATATTTTTCTCTAATTTTATCATACATTAGAATGACAAAAAAAGAATTTGTAAATAAAATGATGAGAATGGCATAAAAGAGAGAAATTAGTGTCCGAGAGGAGAGAGTAAGGAGGATAGCAAAACCCTAAAACAACTATAAATGAAAATTTAAAAATTAATATAGGGATTTTGATTATTTAACTTCAATTATAAATCAACAGTTTTGGATAAAAAGTTTAACAGAATGAAGAAAAAATCCGTCAAATTGTGTATTTTTAAAGTGAAATAGGTTAAACCTAATTGCAACCGACATTCTCATATTGTTTTTATATCCATACAAATTGTATCAACCTGGGTTGAGGCCAAAGAAAAAGAAAATCCTGGTGATTGAGTTTAGGAAATCAAAGAGAATTCCGAATAGAATTAACAAATGAGTTGAGAGTGTTTGACAAGCTAAACCTAATTGGATGGATAAAAGTAAACTATCGAATATCCTCAATATATATAGACAAACCCTCACTGCCCATCCAACTCTTAAGAAGAAGACTGATAGCAAGAAGAAGATGGAAACATATTGTCTATGCGTTAACGGGTGCGGGTTCTACGGATCATCGGAGAAGAGGGGCATGTGTTCAATCTGCCACAAGAACTTTCTCAAACAACAACGAGAGACGATTGATGTTGTTTCGGCTTCAGAACAAGGCTCAAAGAAAGCTATACGGTGCAAGAGATGCGAGAAGAAGATCGGTGTAGTGGGCTACGAATGTCGATGCGGAGACATATTTTGTGGAATGCATAGGTATCCGGAAGTGCACTCATGCTGCAAACTCTCGGACTACAAGCTTCAAGGCCGTCGAGCTTTGGCCAGCCAAAATCCACTTTGCAGAGCTGATAAGTTGACAGAAAGGCTTTAGTTACAATTGATCTGATCTCACTATATATTTGTTCAGACATCCATGTTAGGGTTCTAGAATTACTCTACATATTGCATTGTCATCTCAATTTCAATTATTAATGAACATGATCTTTAATGTCACATTAATTTGAAGCTTAACTAGTAAATTAAATATTTAAACACTTCATCGCCGCTATTGTTGAAGTATATACCTTCTCCCCTCCTCCACTCTGGTTACTGTTCATCTTACAAACCACCATTAATCGCCGGAGATCATCAAATATGTGCCTCAATCCTAAGTCACTCAAAAACAAGGTGAATCAAGTTCTAACGAGGTAGATTGACATCGGTTGAAGTCGATTGACCGTGTTCGAGGTAGATCAAACCCTAAACTAACAATGTATTATACTGTTATGTCATTTTGAGTTAAACAAATCAGAGGCGTCGTTAAACCTTCACTTACCTAAAAATTCAAACTTCATATATAAAAGACTCAAAGTAGTTATTAGGAAAAGAACATATTTATATTTTTACGGCAGTGGACAAAGAAAAACAAAAGAAGTGGAATTTTTACTACCCCATCCCATTCCCAATACTATGTTGTGTGTGTGACTGTGAAGCTGGCTATACCTCCAAATGCTATGAAAAGCTCTTTCTGTGGATACAGATCTTTGGTCAGCTCTGAAGCAAACATACCACCTTAGTGCCTTTTTCTACATTCGGTGAACCAAAACGTTGGACTCTTAAAAGCCCAAAATTTGAAAATAGAAGTGGGATAAAGATGTGGTTGTAGGAGGGAAATGTCAATTTGGCAAAGGCATCGACTTTATTTGAGTATATGAGATGTTTGGGAATGGATTCATACGTCAGGATCAGAGAATGGTCCTGAGGGTTGCTAAAGAGAGACAAAGGTGGCAACATTTATGGTAAATAATTGTTTATGAAGCTCTTGTGTTGTAGGGGTGTTTACGGTGCGGTAATCTGCACTGCGAGGTTAACTCTTAACCTACACTGCGTTTGATGAGGGAAAGAATTTGTTACCATCAACCGCACCGTTGTGACCTAAAATTTATCGATTTTAAGCAGCGGTTACTGCGGGTTGGGTGTGGTTTGATCCCGCACAAAGAAGATATTAAGCAACCAAAGCATACCAAAACAGATTTCACAAACACTACAAAAGCATAGGAAAAACATCTTACATCATAGTTCCTATTGCAAAAGCTCAAACAATGTCATCTTTCCTCCACATTCTCATCAACCAAACATATTATTATCTAACGTAAACGCAAAGAAGATATTAAGCAACCAAAGCATACCAAAA
>JAYMTO010000130.1:0-15978 GCA_036898065.1 California macrophylla | reverse complement strand
CTTTAATATTCAAGAGAATAATTCGAATCATAAACAAATGACTTCTTTTGTCTCGTAATTTTGATTAGTTAGGATGACGTGTTAATTTTTTTTCTAACAGCAAGTCCTCACTCTTCTTCAAATCAACATCTCAATATTACTATTTAAAGTCCTTGTCCATGAAGAGACAACTTGATGCATTTAGTAACTCTTTATTTTTGTTAATTTTGAACACCCTCAAAACTCCAACCAATTTCAACAAAGTGTCAAATACGGACAAGTTCATATCCTATTATCCTTTTCATAAGTGTTGGAAAACACTATGCCTGAATGTTATTGTAACGATGATTCAAGATTGAGGAGTTGAGGATGGTTGGTGAATATTCAATCTCACAAAAGTTGAAAACTTGAGAAAAGAGAAAAATCATTCATGACACCTTTTGAATATTTCGAAGTAAAATAAGAGTATTTTTGTCATTTTCAACTCTAAAGAATAATTTCGTCATTTTAAATTTATTAACATTAAAACTTAATGAATTTTAGCAGTTCGTAACATTGGTTTTTTAAAAGATTAATAAATTCACAAGTAAAGTTAAACATTAGTATATTATGTAAAAATGAGAGTTAATTTAGTCTAATTGAACACACTTAACCCATAACATAATCAACTTTTCTCAAACTTATGAATTTGTTAAATTGCTACAGTAGCACCCCTAATTTGGTGTGGTTTTTAAAAGAACACCAAATAATTTAGTGTTTTTGACATGGGATAAAGATGTTGTGATACACCAATTGAATCACGAAGAAAAAACGAACATTGAGAGTATCCTACCTACAAGCTTCAAATTTTGACTTTTGTTTTAATGGATGCTATAATTTTAAGACTTATAGTTCCTAATGTGATTGATTGAATGATATTTTATGAATTTATTATTTTTGTTATCGAGGCTTATGTCTGTAGGAGGATAGAGAAAAACGTCTCGTTCCCGATTCCGTCTTCTAAAACTTGCGTGAACTGACACACTTCCACAAAATTGAGAATGGTTGCCTGCAATTTCCTCGACTGAGATTAAAAGGACATATCCTAACAGTACACTTAACAAATAGATGCATCATATGCAGTACCACAAAGAGAACTGGATCAGTCATACAAGAGAGTCAGGCATTGATGAATATTGGTGCAGGTTGTACCCATGATTTAGTATTCTGTGTCGAGACTGGCCGGGTCATTAAAACACTATGAACCTTTCTTTGTTATACACTTTTCTGGGATTCTAAAGCATTCTTATAGTAATAGGCTCAGCTATTCGGAAAGAGATTTCAAGAAGGGAATTGGTTTCTTGATGAAGGTGTTTAATGAGATAATAAAGGCACGAAGTATGAAAAAAGAATACCTGGGCCTTGTCAAGGAGATCGACATGCATAATGCAGCTGCCGGTGACAGTAAAGACTCAATCAACTGAAACTAAATTAACTCAAGGGATGTACATCAGCTAAAACTAAATTAACTCAATAGGTATAGTGTTTGAAAGATTGCTTGAATACCTAACAAAAGTATCAACAGCTAGAGTACCCCAATGTATCTATGCTACAATGATTAATAATCCTCTCTGTTGTGATAGTTTAATAGGTTAGCTATAAAGTGAAAGGCTAATTCTCAAATACATCCCCAACACTCAGGCCATTCAACAGCTAGAGTAAAGATAGCTAATTGTATATGTGAAGTTTGGTTCATCTTCCCCACTGTAATGGTATAGCCTAAACCCTCAATCTCTTAATTCAAATATAGCATGTTAATTCAAACCAACATGAATTTCAACAAGATAGAGAGTGCAACGAAGAACAGAAACATCAGATAGTCATCATCAAAATTCAAAGGTAAGAGACAATTATCAGGTACTTATATACTACTGACTGATAGTATCCAAATTGAGACATAAGCGATCTTGTCCATGAAACAGGAAACGAAAGGGACGGAGCATAATGTTGGAGAACAAACCCTAGAAAACACAGAGTTGCATCAATTGATGTCAGAATCATCGAAATCGTCCTGGAAGGAATTGAAGAAATCGGAGTCGGCGAGCTTGTTATCAACGCTGAGAGCGCCTTCGCCGAAGAAATCGAGCGGGTCCACATCGTCGACGTCCATGGCCACCGTCGAGCCTTGATCCTCCATCTCCGCGTAGTAATCCATCTGCATCGGCCTCATCTTCTCTTCAACGCTTCGTTGATTGATTTCTCCCAACTCGAGACGAGGGTTTGTGGAAGGGGAGAGACTCAGAGACGACGATGTTTATGGTCAGTACAGTACCAGAGAGAGCTTATCGAAACGCACCGTTTCAGATTATAAAAATTACGTAATTATTTACTGACCCCAAGAGAAAAGAGATTTAGAGTTATGCCCCCTGAAAAAGAGATATTTGCTTAAAAAAATTACACATGATAACTGGATAAGTACAAATGGCAGAAGTTTCGAAGAAGACACAAATGGCAGATGGAGAAGACGACCACTACTGGCCTTCTCCTCCTGAAGCTGACTCCACCATACCCTCACCTCATCCTCATCTTCCCGCGCCCTCGGTCACTCTCTCTGTGCCATTGGAGCGGCCTCACGAAATGCCCCAGTCTCTTCTCCTCTCGCTCGCGATATGATCCTCGCAGCTTCAGACCAGCCAGTCGCTGGGGCTCCGGAAATGATAAGTATCCAGGAGAAGACCCGGACGAGAAGCGGATCTGGTGGTCCGAGGAGGACCCACCCGACGCCGCCGTCAAGGCTGGCAGCTTGGATTTGGGTGAACTCATTGATAGCTTGTGGGTTATCAAGGTGAGTTTTGATTTCTTCTTTCTGGGTTCATTTTGAGTTTTTCAGTTGCATTTTCTCTGTAACTTCGAGAATTAGCATGCCATTGTATTCTAATTTAGAAATTAGAAGAAGAATTTGTGTTAAACTTGAACATTT
Organism: California macrophylla; assembly: GCA_036898065.1. NCBI lineage: Eukaryota > Viridiplantae > Streptophyta > Magnoliopsida > Geraniales > Geraniaceae > California > California macrophylla. Next base: position 13,040 of record JAYMTO010000130.1, on the reverse strand, counting down.
CTGATTGGGATGGAAAAGGAACAGAATTTATTACTTACTGACTGGGTTCAAGTTCATTAAATACAGTAGGGGAAGTTGTGCTCACCTATTTGTCTTCTAGATTTGGTTCCAGAGAGCACAAGTTTTTGCTACCAGAGTTGGCTAATATGATATGACTGTATTCATAGCGGCGATGATGAAGAGAACCTTATTTTGTATGTGGATTTTAGTTCATGATTCAGAGCATAATCTTATAATTGATGATAGAATTGTAGACAGCATCATTGTGATGGCTTATTTAGCTTCTCAAAAATGACTTATGAGGGTATAGGAGGGTCTTTGAATTAGATTGTAATCTAGTCAAACTAGAATATAGCCATCAAACTGATTATTAACTGTTTGGTAAGTTTATAGAGAGATTATAATCACTTGATTATGATTTGAAAAAAAGTAGGATATTCCTGTTCCTAATCATTATAGTATCCTTTAAAATACAATATTGTTCAATATTTATTGGAGTTCCACATCCTCTGTTAATTATTATAATTATTGTCCACAGTGGTCTTTTAACATTATAAACACACTGTTTTAACAAATACTTCAACAACTTATAGTTTTAAGTTAATGGTTTATATGTAACAGGTGGAGACATCAGGACACTCCGTTGATGCCTTGCATGGGACAGAGCATCTGAGATGTCTAGTTAGAAATGACTATCCCATTACTATATTGGACAACCTTAATGCTCAGAAAATATTTTAGTTGACCCAAATCGTTAGTTCGAAAGTGAATGACTAGATACTCATTTAACCTATGGATCCTCTCTTGGATATTGTTATGTTCTTTATTTTTGAAGTTCTTACTTGTGGGTGTCCTAATATCTCACTTTATGATTGCTACAGCTATTCAAATCCTTTGGTTTGTTGCTTCCATTCGTTTTAGTACCTTTACTGCAGACCACGGGCCTAAAAGCCTTCATTTTAATGGTGTTAGGAGTTACCCTCGTGCAAGCACTCGTACAAGCTATTGTATTGGCATTTGAGAAATTGCCGGGATGGCCAGAAAAAAGACCACAGCGCAAGGCAAAGAAGAAGCAAATTTCTCCCAGAACTGCCAGTAACAAGAAAACGAAGGAGGATCCAGAAGAAAGCTTGGATGCCAAAAATGGAAGTCCGGGTTATAAATCATGGTTAGCTGCCGATGAGGATTACATTGAAAATGGTGAAAGTGAAAAGGTAGTGTCCAGTAATTTTGGCGGATGGGACGATCTGGATGAACCAGGATTCGTGCAAACACCAGGCGGATCACAAAGCAGACCAAGCGGTCCACGGAAAAAGCCAGATAAAAAGGCTAAATTGAGTAGGAAAGAGAGAAGTAGCAGCACACCATTGTTGTTGAGATTGCTGATTGCTGTTTTCCCCTTTCTGAGTTCATGGACTAAGATGCTTTAATCGTTCCCAGCAAGCTTGAAATATGAATTTTCAAGTATAAACATATACATATACCATACACTTATTCAATATTTCCTTTGAGAAGTGGTCATGGCAAGCTGATTGTCAAATACCAGAATGTATATGCCAATTGTTTATCCATAAAATGGGATGTGGATATTTGTATTATTTTATCTTCATCATAAAAAAATTCTAATTTAATATTTGACTTGTCCTAACATGAACTTAACTTGCAGGAAGATTGTAATTGACTTTTATGTGTAATTTAATTTATTTAAATTAAGAAATTAAATCATTTTTTGTATAACAAATGTTCCAAATATAGGCTCTGCTATTGTAAATGATTTGACTAATTTACGTGTCATCTTTTGTTCCATCTCTTGGTCTAATACTTCCATCAAGTTTATTGCATATTTAGATTATGTTTCGGTACATCTTTGATAAAATGATTTGATTTGTTCATATACTTAAAAGAGAAATGATAAAAAGACGAAGATGCATATCAACGGTTATGAACTCGTCCGCATAAATGACTTGAAACAACTGCGCACATGGAAACAAAACCACACAGACAAATGATAAGGGAGTAGTGTTGGTTGGTTGGTTGGTTGAGTTGAGTTGAGTTGGGGTCTCTACTGTGTAACTCCTTCATTTCCATGGAGGCTCTTCCTATCTGCGCTTCTACTCGGTGCTCTCTCTTCCGCTTCAACGCTAACCCTAATCTTACTCCTCAGGTAACCACAACGATATTTCAATTGGAACTGAATTTTATCAATTTTGCTGTTTTGAAGCCCTCTATTTTGCTTGGGTACATTTATTTGATGGATTTTGTCTTGGAATTTGAGAAACTTGATTCAATTACTGTTCAATTTACTGATTTCCAATGAATAATGTATTTATATATACCAACAACATTTTCCTCCTAATAATCTGTTTATGCATGTGTTGTTTTTTCTGGTATCTTTGGGGAAAAGGCCATTTACTTCTGCTGTCTGAATATGAATGTATATTTGAACATTTTCAAAATATAAGCAAAAGGTTCATTGCTATATATGGTATTTACTTTCAAGTGCAATGGACTTTTTTTGCAGGCTCTGCGGCCATATATATCTGTAGTGGCAAGGACTCAAGAATTTCGATCCTTTTGTCCATTTTTCTGTGCTAGAAAAGTTTTCAGACATAGGCAGATAAATTGCTGTCCAGTCGGTAACACAGATGGAGTTCCTAAACTCAATTTCCGGCTTAAGCCAATTCAGAATTTCAATTTAAGTATTTCATCTTGGATCGGGTTGCTTCCATTAAGTCATGGATGCCTTTCCAAATTGAAGAACCACAGTGGCAACATTTGGAACTTCATGGGTGCTTCAGGAAGATTTAAGCGGCGTCTCTCTGTCATGTTTCTCCAGTTGGTTATTGGTTCGATGGTGTTGATGTCTGTTTCTGTTGCAGTTAACAATACACCCTCTTGTAAGTTGGATTCTTTATTGACAAAGTATGATGATAGGGGGCCTTTGTAGTTTATATTTGGTTATCCCCTTATAATTAGATGTTTGTATTATACAGGGGCACTCACTGAAGAGAATCTCCTCTTCTTGGAGGCTTGGAGAACAATAGACCGTGCATATGTTGATAAGACTTTTAATGGGCAAAGTTGGTTTCGGTATAGAGAAAACGCACTGCGCAATGAACCAATGAACTCACGAGAGCAGACCTGTATGGATTCCTTACAAATTACAATCACAATATTTGGTGGTTTGCTTCACCTTCTAAATTATAAATATTGGGAAGAGGTCAAAGCTGTCAGTAGTCTGGATGCATGGATAATTGCATGTCTATGATTTGGTGTCCTGTTTGAGCTTAATTTTCTTCTTTATGCTTGGATGATATTAAAAGTTGGTATCCAATCAAAAATACAATGCCCAAGTATCAAATGATCAGGATATACATGGCACAACCAAAAGTTACTACTCAGGGGGGGTATATTGGTTATGGAAGATATAGACTTACCTAACTTTGTATACATACCCACATGACTGGTTATTACAGTTGGAGATGGAAACAATACTATAACTGTAACAGATGTCCCTCCAATCACGGCTGTTTCTTAATGGTCAAAAGCAGTTAGGTGAGTAAGCTTATTGGCTTAATCATTGTAACTTAAAACATTATGCCATCTTTTAACTCAACAAATAATTGCATCTTGGTATTTCTTCCCCATGGTTACAGCACTTACTGTTTAGGACTTTCAAGCTTTGGGTGTTGATTCAGCTTCAAACATGATGATTCTCTGCTTTGTACTCAGAAGTTCATGCATTGTGCAGCCACTGTTTTCTTGTTGCCAACAGAACAGTATGATAGATGAGTTAAGAAAATGTTTAATGCTCTTACGTTCCCCTTTCTATTTTTTGTTTTCCCCTCAGTTCACTCTCTTGGGTAGTTTACAAGGCAGGCAAGGAAACTTAGCAACTTACTGGAAATATACATTCCAATAGAGGGTATAATATAGTTCTCTAAAGATCTATAACATAGAAGTTGTTAGAAACAAATTATTAGTAGCCTAGTTCTTTGTCTTCTCATCGTCGAATGTAGAGGATAAAATATGTGATAGATTTCTCATGATTTGATCATTTATTTGTATTGGCTAGTTTATTTTATAGTGTGATCGGGAAGCTCCTTATATCTTGTGATCTGATAAATTTATTGTCTGTACTCTGCTCACTGGGCCGTGCTCATCCACACACTTCATAGCCTCAAATAATGAGAAGTTACTTATCAATAAATTATTTTTGCAGAATATCTGTTTCTGAAACAAGATATGGATAGGTTTAATTGTTTGCAAACAACTGGTTTGATATTGTTTAATCCAATGATCAAGTTGCCAAATTGTCAATTCATTGCATATGATATTAATCAACCATTCCTTCCAGACACAATACTTCCGATTCTGAATCATATTAGACATTGACGTCAGCATATATTACTTTTAAGCTTGTATAGCCCTTCTCTAAATCTCAATCGTGTACTTGGCTACTTGGATCCAGATGCAGCAATAAAGAAGATGCTTGCCACACTTGATGATCCTTTTACTCGGTTTTTGGAGCCAGAGAAGTTTAAGAGTCTGCGGGTATGAGACTGTTTCTTCTTACAAACTTAACTTCACTCAATTATGGTTCGAAACAGGAACAATCTTCCAATAGAATTTTCCTAAATTGGAAAGCTCTCCCTGAATATGTTAATATCTTTTGTGAAGGCAGTCTGGAACTAAAGGTGCTATTACAGGTGTAGGCCTGTCAATTGGCTATCCTTCAAAAGTTAGTGAATCACCTGCTGGACTTGCTGTCATCTCTGCTGCACCAGGAGGTCCTGCGGATAAAGCTGGAATATCATCTGGAGATTTTATCCTGGCAATTGATAAGGCAAGTACAGAGGCCATGGGAATATACGATGCAGCAGAACGGTTGCAGTAAGTTTTTACTTTATGCCAACCATTTAATTTTCAGATTGATTTTCCAGTTCCAACAAAAAATTATACATGTTTTTATCAAGGAAATACAGTTTTACCTTTGGAATCCTACTATATGTCCCATTTCAGGTAATCACCTATGAATGTTTAACTAGTATAAGAATTAGTGGGATAGTCAAAGATTTTCTTATCGTGATAGTATGACATCATGGATTGGCTCCAAGTATTCCCCTTTTTGTCTTGGCAACTGGATCTGATGAGCTCAAAAGAAAATTTCTTCAAGATGAAGTCCCTTGTGTATGTTGTTTATAGGCTAATGTCAAATTAGATACATGGAGTGAAACATTTAGGTCAACGAGGTTTGCAATAAGTAGGAGCAGGTATGGAGTGTAATTTTTACAAGCATAAGGGGTGCGTGGAGGTTCAATTATGTTAAAAGATAAGGAAATTACAAAAAGTGGTTGCTTTAATTACCTTGGATCTAATACTCACAACAATATGGAGAGATGGAAGAGGATGTGAGTAATAGAATTTAATTGTGGACCGGTTGAGGGGGGGGGGGTCATGAGAGACTTTATGCTTTAAAAGAATCTCTCTAAAGCTGAATGATGAATTTTTGTTAGGTTAGCTATCCAGCCAGTTATGTTGCGTGACACAGAATGTTGGGCTCTAAATACATCAAAGTCATAAGATGATGTAGAGGAGATGAGAGTACTTAGATGGCTTTCTGGTAATACTATTAAAGATGAGGTGAAGATGAAGCAATCCAGGAAAGACTTAGAATAGCTTCAATTGAAGGTAAGATGAGGGAAAACTTCCTAAGGACTGGTTTGGAGATGTCCCATGAGGCAAGGCAAAATAATACTCTTGGGAGAAACTGAAAAGGGTAGGGGTAGATCTAAGTTAACATGGAAAGAAGTGATTAAGAAAGGTATGACAAAAGCATCATTTCCCTAAGGAAATGGCATTAGATAGAGGATGGAGTAGAAGAGGAAATATGAGTGGTAGATCTCGTGCAGTGTTGCTGTAAGATACAGGTAGCCGACCACAATTCTGTTTGGAAAATGACTTGGTTGTTCTGTAATATTGGAACACACACACACTTATCGACAGTTATCTGTCTTTTTTGTTGATTTATAAATAGGTCTAAACTTGTCAAGTGATTTGTAGGGGACCTGAAGGGAGTTCAGTGGAATTAACCATCCAGAGTGGACCTGAGACAAAGCATTTGGCTTTAATGTAAGATATTGCATGTGGTTTGTGTGGTCATAAACCAAGTGAGTTATTATGAATAGGCATTTGCTTGTCAATATTTATTTATGTCTACAAAGTAACTATTTATCAGTTGTTGCTTCCCAGGCGAGAGACGGTGTCTTATAATCCAGTGAAGTCAAGACTATGCGAGGTACCTGGTTCAGGGAAGGATTCTCGTAGGATTGGTTATATCAAACTAACATCATTCAACCAAAATGCTTCTCGTGAGTATAGCTGTAGTTTTAATTAGTTTATTTTTCCGGAGGTCTGAACCTTGTTAAGCTGAAACATATTTGATTATCTTATACACGTTGCCATGCATAACGCATTCTTCTTGATTTATCTTTCTTGTGCTTCACTTAATCTTAGATTGGTGCCTGAAGGGAGGACATAGTCATTTCAATTATCATTTCTTTGACGATTTACAGCATTTGGTTTGTCATTGCCAACTATTTTCTTTCTTACAATTTGTCAGTGATTCTTTTTTATGATTGGGAGATTAACTCATAGCAACATAATGCAAACGAAATGTGTTATGTTATAATCTCTTTCAGAAAGGTTTATAAAATGGTTGTCGCTGTATTTTATTGTTATCATTTTTCTGCAGCCTACCTACATTGCTTGTGTGTAATCTAGTATGCTACATAGCTCTATTGACATTTTATTTGGATATCTTTATTCAGAATGTATACTAATTGCAGGAGCTGTCAAAGAAGCAATTGAAACTTTAAAGAGTAGCAATGCTAATGCCTTTGTACTGGACCTTCGAGATAATAGGTGATTAGCTTTCGACATGCTTACTTTTAACTTGGTCCTATGGCAAGCTTTTTGAAACATTATATTTGGTTGCAGTGGTGGGTCGTTTCCAGAAGGAGTTGAGATTGCAAAGATATGGTAAGCTATGCTGGAAAAGTGGTGATGAATTTTTTCGCTTCATGCATTTGGCATCACTTTTTTGCTGCCTTATATTGTCCTGCTCAATATGGTGTTATGATGTTCCTGATGGTGCATGGAAACATCAGCAGACTTCTTGGTTTTAAATGTGCATCAATCCGAATGACTCCTTCATTTTCATTTGTCAGAGTAAACATTAGACCAGGGGCTAAAACCAAACTCTGGACAATTCCAATGTTATCTTCTTTTTTTCTTTTCTTTTGACCACTTCATTTCAGTAGTCAAGTGCAAGTATTTAAGAGATCATTTGGTGAATGAGAGTGCATTCATTCCTTGGGAAGTTGATTTTTTTTATGGGCCATAACCACAGGTATGGGGAATGGAACCTATGACTGGTGCTTACTGTATTAACTCCCTGCTACTTCCCCCACAACCCTTGTCATTCTTATTTGATATTTAGATTCAAAAAAGTTTGTTGTATAAATGTGGCAACATATCCAAATTTTACGTATGCTTACAGATGAATGGGATGTGTACTGTTATGCATATATGATATGATTGATTCCCTACTCAATGCAAACTATGACATCATGATGATTGTTGTTTAATTAAATATGTGATTTGCACTGAATGTGATCCAAAAATTTGCAGCAAAGATCACATAATTGCTATTTGCTATTTTTGTTCAGGTTGGATAAAGGTGTTATTGTGTATATATGTGATAGTCGTGGTGTTCGAGATATATATGACACAGATGGAAGCAGTGCAATAGCAGCTGTAGAACCCCTTGCAGTGCTGGTATGCTTTTTTTCTCTTCAGATTAATGGTGTCATATCATGATATTACTTTATATACACAAGATAAGCTAAGAAAGATGCTAATATGTTTGCATATTGTTATAGGAATGTAAATTTATTGAAGCTAAAAATAGCTTGTTGGCTCCGTTTATACTGACGGCTTATATTTCTCTGTTTTGTTTTGCTAAACAATCAACTTATATTGGAAATAATCCAGTAACACATTTATGATATCCATGGTTCATTGCTTCTAGTTGCTAGGTAGATACTATATCTGTATTTCAGATTATGAACTATGAATTGCCAACAATCTGTGGTTTCCATCAGGTGAACAAGGGAACTGCTAGTGCAAGTGAAATATTAGCAGGTGCTCTGAAAGACAATAAACGTGCAGTGCTGTTCGGAGAACCGACATATGGAAAAGGGTAATCAATAGTTAATGACCATTGTTGTAAAACATGCTTAAATTAGTGTAATCTATACTTATTAATAGATATATCCATCTCATGTGCAGCAAGATTCAGTCAGTTTTTGAGCTATCTGATGGTTCTGGCATAGCAGTTACAGTTGCTCGTTATGAGACTCCTGCTCACACTGATATCGACAAGGTCTTATGCTAATTCTGAATATATTTCCTTCTTTCTCTGAACTATATCCCTTTAACTCCTTTCCCACCATGCTTTTATGCAGGTCGGTGTGATCCCTGATCATCCCTTACCAAAGTCATTTCCAAAGGATGAGGATGGGTTTTGCAACTGCCTTGGCGACCCTAGTTCCGCGTGCCATGTCAACAGAAGCCTGCTGTTCTCTAGGTGACTAAACTTGGCATAGCTCGACATTCTTTTCCCTTCTTGCCTCCTAAATGATATGATACCGTAAATAGTTTGGTAGATTCTAGAGAAGGGTTGGGAGGGATGCAGATGCTCATTGAGTGAGCTGAAGAAAATGGATGAACAAAAATGGGTACTTCTAATTCGAAACAAAATGAATATTCAGACCTCTTCTGTTCAATTCCTAGTTTCTCTCATTACCTTTTGCTGTCATTTAAGGAAAGGCTCATTCCAATAAGTGTTCTGCTAATGTCTTTTATTTCTTACTCTATTGGTAATGTGTATTGTTAATTTCTTAATTTGGTCTTGTACCTTTTTTTAATATAGTAATGAAGATTCTGATATCCCAATTGCATTGCAAATATATGAAATTAACAATTCAAGTACAGGTTGGCTACTAATTGAAATAGATATATAGCTCTCATAACAAAAATTACATAATCCTCGGCCATAATCATATGTGATGAGGTGCAACCTATCATACAAGCAGCAAAACAATGTTAACTTTCGAGACCAGTGTCGGTACAATATCAAAATCTAGAGTGTTCAACTACGTCTTCAAAAATGAATAAACTTACATCCAGAAATAATTTCTGGATGTATCATATTATCTCTTAAAGCTATGAAAATGTCGTTCTACTCATTTCCTTTTAGTCCTTTCTTCAGGTTTCTCCTCTGATCTCGCAGACCTGGAAGTGGAAACAACATAATGCGAAGTTTTAGAAAGGAAAAATTAGTAGAAGACTACACAACAAAAGATAATAAGGTGGAGAATAGTGAATACGTTTCTTCTCCTCCTTCCTTTTTCTCCTTAAATTCTCCATATTTTTTCTCTTTTCTACATTCTCTTTCATATCCATGCGCACCTGAGAAAGAGAAGCAGAGCAACAGAATGATTTGTTTAGCCACAATACAAAGAAAATGGGATAAACCATGTACAATTCTCCATTATTCAGGATGGAACTCATTGAATATGACATGGCTTTGTCATTCCGTGATTAAGTGCACAGTATATATCTTTCTTCATTACTTTTTAAGCAAATGTGTATCTATGAAGGCATGGATACAGGATGAAATGATATTGGATTTTTTACAATCCGAGTGAATAAGCCTGGACAGATAGGGAGATTTCACTACTTTACCTCATGGCCAGCATTTCGTAGTGCCTGCAGTGGTTCCACACAGTCCTGGCCAATAACGACCATTCTCCTTTTCTTGTTTTCCCCAGACTTGTCATTGCTTTGTTTTTGCTTAGCTAGTTCTTCAAATTGGTGTTGCACGAGCAGTGAAATGCCAGCCTGGATAACATGAGTTGAAATTTAAATATTAGTACACTTGGACAGTTAGACTATGGATTTCCATACAAAAATATGAGACACAGTGCATTATGTATTTTTATGTTTGCATCAAATTGTAACCACCCAACATGATTGATAAATGTGTCGTGTTCGTATTATACCTATTCAATATGCACGATATGTTTAAGTATATGTGTTGTGCATGCTTACGACATTCGCAACATGTTATCTTGACTAATGATGATAAGAATATGAAATCATGTAAGTTTCTTTGGAATTTATGTTGATATATGACACATTAGTTGACACAATTAAAAACTGAATATGTTTTATTTGTTCAAAAATTATGTTAGACGTGTTATTGGGATGTTTTAAATGTATTCACTCTTGTCATACTAATCTAGAACTAATTAGCTTAAACACATTGAATCATGTCAAACGGGCTGTATTTGTACCGTGTCAACCTAATCTATTTATTTAAACTTGTTCTATGTGTCATGTTGTATGCCACGATTATAACATTAGTGGCAAAATTAGTAATCTTGTCGTGTATGTGAAATATTTTAACATGATTACTATATGTGCCATGTTCTTGTTGATCAATACAGCACATTTTAACCTTCAATAAAACACGCATGCATGAATTGCTAGCTCTATTCACAATCATGCTCCTACTATGCAACCAGATTACTTAAATGTATAATGGAAAAAGGAAATGTGTTGTGCATGCGTACGGCATTCGCAACATGTTATCTTGACTAATGATGATAAGAATATGAAATCATGTATGTTTCCTTGGAATTTATGTTGATATATGACACATAAGACAGCTATAGAATTTCTTGAGCAAAGAACGATGTGAAAATATATAAATACATACCCCTGCCAAATAGCGATGTGAAAAAGTTTTTGGTTGCAATGGATGTGCAAGACAAGTTTTGAGCTCCTACAATATAAAACAAGGTATAAGCAATAGTTTTTAATGTCAACAAAGTCATTAATGAAAGCAAACATGCAAAATTTTAGCCAAATGCATATTTTTCAAAAGCTTAGTTAAGTTAAATAAATGACAACTGAGAAATTATCCACAGTAAAATAGAACCTGCTGCAACTTCTGCAACTGCATAGAGCTCGCTTTCTTTCTCTTGTGCTTGTTTGCTCTTTCGTCTTCACTGTCATCTTTCTCCACAGCCAACTCCATTGATTCTGCAGTTCGTTCAAACCAGCTTTGTGTTGCCTTATCCTGAAACACACAAATTTAAGTTTATAATGACGCAAGTGCGACATGTTGAAAAATTAAAACTTTGATAAAAGAAGATATCACATCAATAGGCATTGAGTGGAAGAGCATAGATGAAGGCAAGATGTTCTCACAAAGAGAAACATAGAGAAGACATGTCCTCTTTTCTAATATCTTACTCGGAAGATTGTGATTGCTACCATGTCAATAATATGGGCAATCAAATGCTAGGCCACTTAAAGTCCAAAAGTCCCATGTTATGAAACTCAACATGACAAACTTTTAACTTACTGACCGGGGCCAAAAAGGTGTGCCATGCTGATATACAACTTGCCAAAACTTGGTATGGAACTCCATATTTGTTTATATACAACGTATAAAATCACGTGAAGAACCATAATGAACAAAATAAATATAAAACATGCGAGTTAGAAATTTGTCCGTAGGAATACTACGGAATACAACATAAAAGACACTACATATAAGACATCTGTACCAGCACATAAATGCAACATCACTGCCAAGGAAAGAAGTAAACCTGGGATTCCTTCCGCATAATCTTGTCTATTTGACGTGCGAGAGATAACCGTTTCATCACCTCTTGCATGTATGAATTCTCTACAGGAAAACGTTGAAAACTTTCCTGCACATCAAGAAAAAGAAAATGCATACATGTAAGATGAATACTTGATGCTCAATCTTTAAAATACAATAGAAATTGATGTTAAAATTAATCCTTCCACGCCTTGGCCATTTTACAGCACCTTTTTTCTCCAACATGTCAAGTAGCCTGAATGTAAAATAAGCACAACCAAAATACAAGGTACCAAGAGAAGTTAATAAATGAAAGCTACACACATAAAAATCATAATAAAGTAGCTAAAGAATATAAGCTTCCAACCATCATAATAAAATCCCTGAATATAGCAAATTGTCTCAACTCCAAATTGCATGATTTCACAAAATGGTCCAAGTTCCTACTTTCTCAGATGCCCATGAAAGAGGATGACTTGTACGGGAAAAAACTATAGAAGAATAGCAAATGAGACCAATCAAGTTGCAGGGGTCAACAAAAGTAAACCTAATTCGTCCCTGTAGTACATTTTTAAATCTCCCTTGCATCACTGAAAAGTTGCATGCATAGGAGGGTAAAATAATAAAACCTTGATTAAAATGGTAGTCACATGTTTCTTTCACAGCAACTTCAAGGATGTCCATCCTTTCTTCGTGGTAATAGTAAGCCATAAATAAACTAGACTACTTTGAATAGAACTTCTAACCAATATGTCATGACTTGGGAACAGTTGGAACAAAACTTATGCAATTCATTAAACAAGTCAAAGCTTCTCGATTGATAAATGCAATAAATTGACGTAGTAAGTGCCACCATTAGTGCACTCACTAGAGATGGACATCGTATCCAAACCCGAGATTATGAACTCAAGACTTATACCTTAGAAAAAGATTTGCACAAAGAGGCAAATTTTGATGTATCATTTGACGAGATTAATGCTATGCTGCAGCCATCTGTAGATGCTCTAGCAGTTCTACCACTTCTATGTACATAAACCTAATGCACAGGAATAAATCAATCAGTAAAAATGAAAGGAAGAAAAGGAAAACACATTTATAATTCAAATATATATACTTCTGCTGAATGTGGAAGCTGATAGTGAACAACTGTTCGAACACCCGGAATATCCAGGCCTCTTGCAGCAACATCGGTGGCAATAAGTATACCATGTGCATTTCCACGAAAACGATCAATTGCCTACAGTGACCATGAGGGAAAATGAATTGGATAATTAAGAACCCAAACTTTATACACACCTTC
>JAYMTO010000129.1:0-16075 GCA_036898065.1 California macrophylla | reverse complement strand
TTTAGAAAGAGGGATGATTTGAGAGTGATGTCAACCATAGGATTCAAGCGGGTTAATTGAAATGGCATGATGCATCATGGGTCCTATGGGACAAGAGTTTTCTCTAAAGTTGAATTTCTGTTTTTATATTGGACTACTATTAGACCAACATTATTGTATGAGACAATGTTGGGTGTTGTTGAAAAAATATTGACAAAATGAAAGTAGTCGAGATGCATATGCTTTGTTGGATGTATGGGCAAACAAACATGGACAAAATCTAAAACAAGGTCATTCATATCAATATGTGTTTCACATACTGATGAGAAGATACAAGAACACCTATTACGATGGTTTGGTCATGTGCAACGTAAGGTCATCGAGATACCAACATGAAGAATGGATAATGTATATTTAAGGGTGTTTAAGAAAGCACAAGGACGACCAACAAAAAAGACGTGAGCATAGACGTGAGCATAAATCATCATAAGAATTTGAAAGATGAGAGTATCAACAATGATTAAGTAACTGATGACATATCGTGGAGGATGACTCAACGTGATATGCACTTGTTCATGAAGCATACTCCTAATTGATGGTGTTGTTGTTACTGCATTTATGTAATTTTATTGAAATTTAAAGGATTTGATGTCATGAAACCTTTGCAATTGCATGTCAAATCCTCATTGAATGTAATTTTCCCATCATCTCATTACTCTCCTTTCAACCTATGCAGAGCCAAAACTGGCCAAGAACCTTACCAACCTTTTATAATGGCTACAAATTAGAGTTTAGTTTCATAAGAGGAACAAAAAACCATGTTTGCCAAAATTGTTTTCATGGATATAATGTTACAACTTCTGAAACCTATTTAGCAATTGGAACATTATTCCTCTCCAAGTGTGGAAAAAAAACAATAACCAGTCAGTGCCAAACACCAAGTTGTTCTTCAGATAACAAGGTTATACATCTCCAGAGCGAAAATGCAAACAAATTCACACCAAAAGCTGTGGTCATTAAGTTGTCTTCTACTTGAGGGACCGACAAGTGCAGCTCCAACGAAAATATTCATCTAGTAAGCACTTGCTAGCACGATGTCAAGAGGCTGTAGGCACAAGACGAAAATGTTGCATAAGAGAACACACAACGTACATTAAAATTTCAAGGAACCTTGATTAAAAAAATAATATATAGCTTGTTCGTGATTTAGTATATGCACAAAATTAAACAGTCTTTTCACATAATATCAGTCATCTTTCCCTTGAGATGGACCCAATAGAAGTTGCTTAAGACTATCCTTTTGAATTGCTCGCATTCGAAAAACTACCTTTCCGACAAAATATGAACTTCAAACTACTTTTTTCTTGCACACAGTACAAAATTAGATTTATGTTAGCTTTCAAATATTTTACCCTTGAACCTTTTTAAAATAACAATTTTGTCACAAGTAATTAAAATTTATTCAATCCATTTTAACATAATATTCTGTCCATTTTAACGGAATTTCAAAGGACGGGTAACATGTGCAGACAAAATGATAGTTTAAAGTTCACATTTGGGTGATTCAAACGGGAAATAAGGGTAGCAACAAAATGTGCTATAACTTCTATTGGATTCTTACCTCTCGTAATTCATCCTCGTGCTTGGGAATAAACGCAGTATCAACTTTACCCTCTCGGAAGTCCTACACAAATTTGGTTTGGTCAAATCGAATAATCATAACACCAAAAATGGACTTTTCTATGTAAGAATATATGAATCATGAAAATCGGAGAGCTTTGTTTACCTCAATATCAAGAATGAGTTTATGGTAGTTAATGGTTGTAGGAACTCCTGTGTAATAAAGTAATTCATTGAGTAGGATTAAGTAAGACACTCAAAGAGTACCTAAAAATACAGAGTGAAATGGAGTAGGAAGCAGTGCAGAAAAGGTCTGTAAAATAAAAGGTGCACAAGAGTTTGATCTTATTCAGAAAATTGGCTATTAACCTGTAATAGTAGTGTCCTCCAGAGCCCTCTTCATCCGTTCAATAGCCTTTTCTCTTGTTGGAGCCCATACAATAAGCTACAATAAGGCAGATAAACTATTAACCAAATGAAAAATAGGATGTAAGGGGGGATGATTCATTAATAGAACCGACTAGAGGCATCAATTTAAAAGCCAGAAAATAACTGATATGTTCCATATGATGCAAACACGAAGGATTCAGACACTGCATAACATAACATTTAGATTTAGACATTCAGTCTTTAAGTTGTACATGATAATAAACAAGCATACAACTAATCATAAACCACACACAACAAAACTCTATTTGGATAAAGGCAATAATAATGTCAGTTTTAACTCACCTTTCCTAGTAAAGAATCGTAGCTTGGTGGGACCACATAATCAGGATAGATATGGCTATCCATTCTAACAAATGGACCTCCAGCTGGCAAGTATGATGTGATTCTCCCTGATGTTCAAAGAAAAAGAATGTAAGTCTTCAGAGAAGCTAACACAGGGCAACATCCATCTTATTCCACCTTTCCATTAGAAAGACCTGTCTCAATGAAGGAAGGGGTTCACCAGAACTGCTGCTGATGAGTTGTATATTTATGACCTATCATAACTGAATTCATGGATATTTCACACCGATTGTGTATAAGGCAGCCAAAATTTTGTATGCATGTGTATAGAGGGAGAGAACACATACATTAAACTAAAATGTGAATCGGGCTCAACTCAGACAAAAAGACTGAATAGTTGACTCAAGCTAAGCCAAATTTGAGTATCAAAATCAAGTGGAATTGAGTGTTTGAATGGAGGTTTGTGCTACAATAGTTTATTGTGTCAACTAGTCTTGGCTCAATTCCACCATTAAGTGCAACAAGATGGGCTATTTTAGAAATATGGAAAGTTGTTGGCACAGAGGATCTACATGGCATATGATTAATTTGTCAGTGCATTCAAGAAATGTGCCTCAAGAACAATAAAATCACACCTGGCCCTGGTCGGAATCCCTTGAAAGCATCTTCAGCATTAATACGGCATTCAATTGAATGACCTCTTAGAACAATATCTTCCTGTGGACAGGAACACGGTTGAGAATCAGCCTTTGAAGCCTACATAAAGGTTAAAAATTTCTATTTCAAGTACCTGTTTGTATTGGAGTTTCTCTCCCATGGCTACACGGATTTGTTCCTCAATCAAATCAACAGAGGAGATCATTTCTGTCACAGGATGCTCGACCTACGTTGAAAACATGATAAAAAGGAATGAAAAATAATAATATATAATACTCCCCTCTATTGGACAGCATTCCTGTATCTTTACTATTACCTGAATTCGAGTGTTCATTTCCATGAAGTAAAAGGAGCCTCTTTCATCCAAAAGGAACTCAATGGTCCCAACACCAATGTAACCTATTGATGCTGCAGCTGCTACCGCTGCATCACCCATGGCTTTCCTCAACTCTGCAGTCAGAGCAGGAGAAGGTGCTTCTTCCAGCAGCTTCTGGTTCCTTCTCTGTTGACATAGGCCATGTTAATGGGTAATATTTCCATTTCATATATGAGTTTTAAACAAATGTTAGGGTTTGAAATTGAATTCATTTCCAAGTAATTGTGTGATTTGCATGTTGAAAAAAAACAAGATACAAGTCAGTGGCCAGAAATCCTGCTACAAGCATATGTCGACGAACTAGACCCAAGAAAAGATTGACATGAAGAAGGCTAACTACCATACATATAATGTCTTATTGGGTTGCGTTGTTTACATCTCATAGATTTTAACTAACAACTGAAGGTTCAGTAAGAACCCAATGAGAACATGCTCTTCCAGGCTCTCTCAAGTCCTTCCTTTAAAGAAAATTGTAACCAAATTAACTATGTAGATACTAAGCACATTAAGTAACCCAAGCAACATATATGAATTGGATATATGTTAGTCTATTATTGATGAAACATTTTGTGCAGTACTTAGAGATTATTCTGAAGACATAGGCTGCATCTACAGAGTGTTGATTGAGCGAAAAGTTGTCAGGACTAGTGAAGAATTAATTCCAAATAGTTTTATTTAGTTTACCAGAACACGTTCAACATTCAACCAGTATAGAGGGAGATGATTTTTCATTGTCAGTTTTAGCAAAAAAGCATAAATTAGTTCAGCAAGTCACAAAGCATGGAGAGAGTGAGAGAGAGCTAACAGTACCTGGATGCTGCAATCACGCTCTCCAAAGTGAACAACATTACCATATTTATCAGCAAGAACCTGCCAATCAATGTGGAATGCAAAAGGTTATTCATGTATAATAATAATAAAAGCAGCAAGATTACATATTCTGTATTTATCAATTGTTTTAGCTTCCAGTTTTACTTCTTTTCTTATTAAGTTTGTGTACAATAGTTCTCCATGTTACAGAGAATCATAAAAAATTGAGTTGCACTATGGCCAACAACACAATTGACAAGATTGATAATCATTAACACAATTATGGTTATAAATTGTTGACTAAACCTTTATAACAGACGGTATTCTGGTTTCAAACAAATTACTGGTTCCCCATGAGAGATTCTGTCCTAAACAATATCCTACCTGCCCTACTGCTTCTAACTGTATAAGATGCATTCCCTCAACTAATCGACCAAAGCACTTCTTTTCAATCTTTCTTCTGAAGTGAAACGAAAATAAGGCAGGTTAGCATCAAGAAGTTATTTATAAGTTTACCAATGCTCGAATTAAGTAGAACTAAGGAGAATCATGGAGTCAAAAGAAACTCTAAGCACAAACATTACCTGGAACTCAATGTGCCTTGGATTTTGGATGTACTTTTCTAGATAAACCCCATCATTCCCAAATGCAGCTGCAGCCTCGCTCTTGGCTTGCTACAAACATTTAAGTCAATCAAAACTCAGTTGTCTGACAAAAAAAAATCAGTTGGATGGAGAGTATGCTGAAACAGCTGGTACAGAACTGTAGGTAACAAGTTCACTGAAAGCAAACTGTGTAATCTAATCTGCAAAGGTTGTCTGGAATCTATGTGATTGGTGCAATGAAACAATGAAGACATACAAATAAAGGAAACAAGGGTTATGTACAAAATTGCTTCATTCTAATAAAATTCCCAAATACAAATATCATTTCTTAGGTGTATGACACAGGAGGCCCCCATCTATACAGTAGCTTGAAAGAAACAAATTGCAATAAGTGAAGTACCTGCAACAACTTCACAAACTCATCAGGTTCTTTAGCAAGACGCATACCACGTCCTCCACCACCTGCTGTTGCCTTCAAAGCATTAAAAATTTGTCAGCTTACAATGAATTTGAAGATAGGTTAATATTATACTGCATCTAGTTCATAAAGGTTGTAGGGAAATAGTAAAACTTCACTATATTCACGAGTAATCAAATATTTTTGAAGTGGTGATTTCTAAGAAGTCAGTAATTGCAATAAATAGAATGAATTAATAAGACATGAGATTCACCTTGATCATAACAGGATATCCAATTTCCTCAGCAAGCTTGATTGCTTCTTCTGTGCTCTGCAGGAACATAAAGTGTCAAAACTGAACATGAAGACTCGCATTAAAATAATAAAACACGTTTAATGAGGTATTTGGATCACATTTTCAATACCTGTAACAATCCGTCACTTCCAGGTACAGTTGGCACACCAGCATTCTTCATAGTTTCTCTGGCAGTTGATTTGTCACCCATTACACGGATACTGTCAGGCTGCAAAAGAAATTTACAACTTCAAAATTTGCTCATATCTATAGCTAAGACAATAATACAACCAAGCACTACTCTCAATATCTTTCTAAGATAAATATCATAATGAACTGTTACTTAGAACTATTAGAGTAATAGTATAATTGTGAGACTTTGTAACTCCCAAATTACCAGAATATTTACATATCCCCATATTTCTGCCATATCCTATTCTTATTTTTCAGAACCAAGTACCTTCAAGCTACCATTGCAGGTACTGGCAAATACAACATAAAATGTACCTTCACTCATTGAGGCAAGGACACTGATGCACAAATTAGTAGATGAACTTCACATCAATTCAATGGAGAAACTTCACATCGATTGCTTGGTTTTCAAAAAAAAATCAATGGAGAAAGTGTTATGTAGTAAGTACTTACATTAGGCCCAATAAAATTAATACCATGTGATCTGCATGTATCAACAAATGCTGCATTCTCAGAAAGGAAACCATAACCGGGATGCAGCATGGTACATTTATGGCTGAGAGCAGCAGCTAGAACATTTGCAACCACTAGGTAACTGTAACAAGACAAACAGAAGTATAAATTAAAACCTGTAGAGGAAAAAAAACGTATGCACAAGAAAAACAACAATAGAAATATTGCATAACCAAGGGTTGTGGGAGGAGTTAAAGACCCTCATATAATAAGTATACCTCATATAATACCCTCATGAAATCGTCAATTTGATTTAATTCACCCCTGAATTGTTTGTGGATGTGAACTGGTCTAGAATTTGGTGATGCAACTGATTCACATATAATGAATTGGGCAATTCAACATATTCACCTTATATTCAAATCTTATGGTTAACCAAAGATGGATCAGTTTTGTCTCAACCCGACTTAGAAAAATCCATCATTTTTACTATTTTCCTCTTCTTCTTTTTAAATGGTCATAATCAGCATCTTTACTCAATTTTCTACCTGATCTAAGAATAATGCATCATACTAGAGGCTAATTTGACCTAAAATTTGGGCCGTGTGCTTGAATCCCCTGATTCAAATTCATGATTCACAAATTTATCTTGTGATTCACATCGTGAATCATGATTTCATAACCATGTTGAGAAGTCCGGTAATCCACTTCTCTTGGGCACCACGAATGTCAAAAAGTTTATAACCATAAAATTGATAATTATAGACAAGGTAGAAGGAAAAGATCACTACTTACGATTGGTTACTTGGTGCTTCACCAATGCAAACTGATTCATCAGCCAATTTGACATGGAGTGTATCCTTGTCTATAGTTGAGTAAACAGCAACACACGGTATACCCATCTCGTGAGCAGTTCTAATAACTCGAACAGCTATTTCTCCTCTATTTGCCACCAGAATTTTCTCGGCACTGCAAGTAACATTGATAGCTCCCACGTGCTTTCTAGATTTGTGGTTAACTGGATTAGATTGAGTTCTTTGTCTAGGATAGGGCACCCTGTTTCCTACTGTAAGACTACTCTGTGAACTCTTGATACCTCTTGCCCCACTGAAGAGTAAACCCTTGATTGGTGACAAACACATGAAAATACAAATGCACCTTAAGATAAACCTTAAACAGTCTTCTGGTAAATCACATATGAAGCTAGAAATTGTATCAGATCAAATTGTTAATGATGCTCTTCACCAAGAAACAAAATGATAACTGATTTCATAATACAGATGTGCATAAAGGATAGAGTGAAGACAAAACTGAAACAGGTTGCTCACTCAAATAACCAACATAATAATCTTTGGAGATGCTAAGAACTATGATAAGGGATGACATTTAGTTGGCTTGACTCCCATATTTTCATTGACAACCATGTATCTCACAACTACAAGAACAAGGTGTCAACTTATATACTACAAACTTTTCTAAGAAGTAACAATATTACTGTATTAAGACCATTTTTCAACGTAATTTATTGATATTAGATCTAACTTTAAGTAATGCAACTATGGAACTAACACGACTGGATTCTTTAAAGGTGGTAGAGGAATAAGACAAGGGGGTCCGATATTGCCTCTACCTCTTGTTCTGGTAATGGAATATCTGACAAGGCTCTGGGATTAGCAGTAGGCAGGGAAGGTATTCATTATTGAGTGTTTGTTTTGTGGATGATCTTACGGTCGTTTGTAATGCGAATAAAGGGTCAGTTTTGACAGTAGTGAACACTCTAAGGAAGTTTTATGGGACTTCGGGTTTAGAAGTGAACATACACAAATCACACATATATTTTGGAGGTGTTTCCCTGGTGGAGAAAAGAATACTCTTGCAAGTGACTGGATTACGAGAAGGTAGCTTTCAACTAAGATATTTAGGGAGATGGAGTAAAATGGATTGTCAAATGGTTGTAGACAGAATAACAAGCATGATTAAGAATTGGGCAAGGAAGTTGCTATGATATGAAGGCAGAGTTCAGCTCATAAAGACCATTCTCATGCAACGATCTTTCTACTTCCCAAGGCGATAGTTTACCAAGTAGAGAGATTGTGTAAAGAGTTTTTATGGAGACAGAAAGACCAACAGAGAGGGTGCTTTGAAAAAGGAAGTGGTGGTCTAGGAATCCAAAATATTCAGAAATGGAATGAAGCGAGCCTTGGAAAGTAGGTGTGGGACTTGGCTCGAGAAGCTGATAACCTAAGTGTGAGATGGGTGCATGGTTATTATATTAAACATCACGACTTGTGGGAGGAGGACAAGAGACAACAAATCATAAACGTCTTTCGATATGGTTTTGATGTGGCAAACTGGAAGGCAAATATGCAAGGTATATACACCATCAAGTCGGGATATCAATGAAGAATGGGAAGAAGGCAGAAGATGGATATTCAAAATGTGACATGGAACAAGCTAAATATTCCAAAACGTGCATAATGCATTTATCTTTTGGCTTATGAGGCACAATCATGTTTTCACTAGAGATAGATTGGTGAGCATGTGAATCCATATTAAAGATAAAGGGTGTGTTCTTTGTGGTGAGTGAGTAGAAAGCAGGGAGCATTTGTTCTTCGAGTGTCCATACTCTTATCAAGTAATACAACAAGTGACGAAGTGGATTCAGGTAACTAGTAAGCACAAGAGATGACAAGTTTGGAGGAGAAAGATGATGCACATATGGAAATTTAGGGAATTTGTGGCAATGGTATATGCCATTTGGAAGGAGAGAAACTTAAGAATCTTCCGAAGTAGTTATAAGGAGGCACCTCAAATTGTAAGCAATATTCTTGCAAAACAAAATTGTACCAAAGGGAGCTAGGGTCTACTAGGTTGAGGGTTGTTCTTAGAAGCCTTGGGTTGTATCTTGGTGATTGGCATTAAATGGATTGTATGGAACTAACAAGTAATAGCCAGCCACTTAAACGCTTGAATTATTATTTTTTTGATAAGTAACGCTTGAAATTAAAAGGCAGAAATTTAACACACACAAAAATACACAGCACCCCAGCTCAAACCCATTATAATACAGTACAAACTAAAAAAAGTGTCGAAATTCATATCAAAGATCTTTCCACTAACCCAGTATCCGGACAGAAGCCATGATTTTAAAAACAGAAAGCAATTTCAAAAAGCAAGAGAGTACAGAGGAAGTAAGTTACAGGCCGAGGGGCTGAGGCAACGGATTTGAGAACAGGCAATGTGGTTTCCATCCTCGACAATCAAAGGACCTAGAAAAAAAAAAAAAAAAACCCAGTTGGATTGAGCAAGACGAAGATCTGCTTAGTGGAGTGAAGAGGAATATACCTGTAGAGATGGAGCAAGAGTGGTCAGGAAGGAAAATAACGGCAATACTAGGGATGAAGAAACGGCGTGGAAATGGAGATTAGGACGAAGATGGCGATGCGGACGAAGATTGTCAGAAATTGATTTCTCCGTCTAAATTGGTTGGGATTGGCAACTCCGTCGTTGTCGGGTGTTCCCTTCCTTTTCTTTACTGTTCCCTACTCCCTCCAATTATATTTTGACACGTAATCGCACCCAATTATTAAGATAACGCCCCTCTAGTCTAGGCTCTACCCTAGAATTATTCATGTATTCTATGTTAGCATAAAATTAATCTTTGTAATTAGTCCTAAGTTTTAACTATTTTGCCAGCACAGACATGTAAAATAACATTATGATGTGTTTGGGCTTGGGCTTGGGCCGGCGGCCATCTCTTATCAATGGGCTTTGTTGGCTCGATCTGGGATGTGTGCTCAGCTTCCCCTTCCTGCAAGCTATTGCTCCCATCCCCATTCTCGTCTCTCTGCTTCGCTCTTAGGGTTTTCAGATCAATCGATTTTCTGCTATGGATCTCTCTATTGAGAATAGCTTCAATGCTCCTCACTCCATGGGGACCACCATTATCGGCGTCACCTACAACGGTGGAGTCGTCCTCGGTGCCGATTCCCGGACCAGCACCGGTAAGTTGCTCTCTTTTTTAATTACTATATCTTATGCCTTCCTGTTTTTCTCGAGAAAATTCCTCAAGTCAGAAGGCTTTTTGTATAATATTATCACCTTATGTTTCGTCTTTACTTCTGTGTTTTCTCTATCTCCGGATGGTGACTTTGACCAAGTTATGAGCTTAATTTCAGTCAAATGAAGTTGAACGGAATGAGGTTTATATAGTCTGTTAGACTTTAGTTTAGCTCATGAAATGTTAATTCGTTGGAACTTTATTAAATTATGTTAGTTTGTTTTTCCATTTGATTGCTGAGAAAGCTGAGCCGAACCATAAAATTGTTGCCCAAATTGCTAAGCATGATTACATGTTTCAGACAACAACAAAATTCTTGAATTTTTATCCTACATCAGATTTTAGGTCCTGTGCTATTTCAGTTGAGGTTTATTTTGCTGTATATGATAGCAATTGATGACATGTTCTTATTTTTTGTGTTTTTATTGTGATTATAAGTATTGTTCATTTGTTCTGGAAAACTAAATTTTCTCGTTGGTGTTATTGTAGGAGTCTATGTTGCGAATCGTGCATCAGATAAGATTACACAGCTGACTGATAATGTCTACTTGTGCCGTTCTGGATCGGTATGGTGACTCTTAGTTTCTTGTCTGCCTTTCTTGAATAGCTTTGGCTATTTCCAAGTGGTATTATATTAGTGAAGAACTTTACCAATTTTAGACATTGCCAGGATGTTTCAATGTGAATTGTGATAGCATTGACCTTTGTGGTGTTTAGGAAAAGTTCATAAGGTGACACTTTTATCTATTTTATTTCTAGTTTACAGTCTTTTTTGTTTCTAGGCTGCAGATTCTCAGATCGTGTCAGATTATGTGCGGTACTTTCTTCATCAGCACACGTAAGTGAATTCAATGTTTTGTGACTCCCATTTTAATAGCTTCTCCCTTCCCTTTGCGTGTTTGGTTGTACTCTTGTATGATGTTGTTACTCAGTCACAGTATATTTAACTGCAGATAAATACTCAGATCAACCTAAAACTACTCTCAGAGTAAATATCATATATTGTCCATGTATTTGTAGCAAACCTGTAGTTGAACTTGAAACCTCTTGAGTCCATTAAATATTGATGGATGATGATGCTGACGGTGAATCCCTTAACTTGAGTGGGCTATAGCACTATAGTTGGAAGGGTTAAGTCACTATTGTATGAGGTAGATAGATAAACTTGGCAGCATGTCTGTAGAAATGATAATGCTGTCCTACATGTCTGGAAGTGTTATTATCCTTTTATTTTATTAGTTTCTGTGTGTCAAGTTCTAGTAAATTCTTTTTTGATTGTTTGTTTAACTCATGTAGGATACAGCTGGGGCAGCCTGCAACTGTCAAGGTTGCTGCAAACCTTGCCCGATTACTGTCATACAATAACAAGGTTCACATCCGTTATACTTTTTTTTGTTTTAAATATAAAATCACTCAATTATCCTCACAATAACTTTTGTTCCTCTATGTCCTTTTAGGTTGTAATATCCCTTTGATGGCCTGAATATTGGACGTTTCTCGGTCCTTTCATATGTATACATGATTATAATATTTCCGATGTGTTCTGTAAGTAACTAGGGATGTTAAACTTTGGAGGTTAAAAATTGCCCTTTCACTTGGTTCACATTGTTTTGTTATCCAAGTTTGGTTAAAATATCCCTTTGTGTTTTGACAATAATTATAGAGTTTTGTCGCTTTAAACAATGGAGGTTTAGTATATGCTTTCCCCCTTCCTTCTCCTTGTCTTCTTCTCCAACCATCAATAGTTATATTATCCCTTTGATGTGGTCTGTCAATGACCCTGTATGTTTGATGGCTTTGAACAATGGAGGTTTGGTATATGCTTCTTTTCCACATCCTCCTTATTGTCTTCTTCAACCATCACCATTAAAGGCTATAGTAACCCTTTGATGTGTTTTATCAACGATCCTGGAGGAGGTTTGGTGGCCTCAAATACCGGAGGTTCACTAAATGATTTAATGTGTTCTTATCCTCTTCTCCTTCAACCTCACCGTCAATGAGTCTGATTGCATTGAATAATTCAGTTCAAATTTGCTTTACTATGTGCCTTGCAAAGATTGCAATTTTATATTTTCGAGGTTATTGGATTGTTTTTATGTTTATTTTGGGCAGCGACTAGAGGGTTGTAAATTGCTTATAAATATGTAAGGCAAGGGTCAGTAGAGAACAAGAACAAACAAGACTGGTGTATTTCCTGTGGCTGTTTGTAGTTAGTGGGAACAGTAATTAAGCTGTAAGCCTGTAACTAAATGATAGATCTATTATTAGTTTCAGTTCAACATCTAAGTCATTCTATTTAGAACACCTATTTTTTTGGCTCATGTTGGGAATGATTCTGTTATCTCTAGATTGACATTGAAAGATAAACTGAGGTCAATATACCTAGAATAGTTAAGGAATCAAAATAGTCCTGGGATGATGAGTTAAAACTTAAAACAAAGTTTGGGTTCAATCTCATTCTGAAATCTCACAAGCCATAGCCTATATCAATCTTCTTTCTTGTGTCTCCTTTCTCAAGTACAGAATGATCATCTAATGGTCTGAATTATATTTCAAATTACACTTGGTAACATCTGTTTTAATTTGGCAGAATATGCTACAAACGGGCTTAATTGTTGGTGGATGGGACAAGTATGAAGGTGGGAAAATATACGGAATACCTCTTGGTGGGACAATTGTAGAGCAACCTTTTGCTATTGGAGGTGAGTTCTGGCGATCACTAAAGCAATTTCTACCAACAACATATTTTACATTTTGCCAGTAAAGATGTGTGCCAGTATCCATATGTATCTTGTAGTACGGTATGGGTTTTAAGCAATCAAGAAAATGACATTCATTTATTTTGGCTAAAACAAAGTTCCAAATTTGTAATAGATTTTCTACTGTAAGATGCTGCTAATGTTTTCCAGTTTGTTGCCATATGCTAGAGTCTTTTGGGCGTCAATTAGTTTCTTTTTTTTTGTGATTGCAGGATCTGGGTCTTCTTACTTGTATGGTTTCTTTGATCAAGCATGGAAAGAAGGAATGACCAGAGAGGAAGCGGAGGTAATGTTCTAAAATTTTCTTGTTCCCATTACAATGGAATTAGAGAGCTTCAGTATGTATTTTCTCCCCATCCTGTTTTTCCCTTTCAATTCAGTGCCTCTTGTGAGCATTGTAAATATGATTCCCTCTTTGTTACAGTTAATTCTCCCAAATCATCTTTGGTTTTATGTCGTTGGCTTTACTTTGGAGCTTATTACAATTTGATGTGATTCAACTGCAGCAATTAGTGGTTAAAGCAGTCTCGCTTGCTATTGCTCGAGATGGTGCCAGTGGTGGTGTTGTTCGAACTGTCATTGTAAGTTTTGTTCATTCTTGTTCTGCAACCTCTATGTGACCTTATTTGAATATGATTCATGCTCCTCTTTTGTCTCGTAAACTTCTAGATGATGTAATCTGAAATATAATATCTGCCCAGTTCCCTAGATGCATTTATGTGCATTCATTTGTAATTATAGTATTTAGACAATACTATCTAACTTAGAAGTGGTATAATGTTTTGTGCTACGAGGAATTGTATCCTTAAGCAAAGCAAACGGTAAATGTCAACTATGATCGATAGAACTACATTTCTCATCTCATCTTTGGTGACTACAACTAAAAATATATTCTCCCTCTCCGTCCCAAAATAAATGTCCTACTTTCCTAAATTTTGTCCCAAAGTAAGTGTTCACTTTCTATTTTAGTTGGGTAATTAAACATTGATTACCAATTATACCCCTAATAAGTTGGGTATTAAACTTAAGATGTGGACACGCTGGGTAAAATGGAGTGTAACTAAACAATTAACCAGCTGCTACAAACTTAGTATAGGGGTTATCTTTTCTCTTCAATTTGTCGCAAAGTATCTCTCTCGATGTTCATTTATTTTTGTTGGTTTATCTGCAGATAAACTCAGAGGGGGTGACAAGAAACTTCTACCCTGGTGACACACTCCCATTGTGGCATGAGGAACTGGTGCCCCAGAATTCACTGCTAGACATACTGTCATCATCCAGTCCAGAGCCGATGAGCACATAAGAAAAGTTTATTCACTGCTAACTTTCTGTTCCAGCCATGGATTGTAGTTCATCTTTCTTGCAACCTGTGATCTTTGTGAAGGATATTGTTACATTTTATTAAAGTCGGGTTGAAATATTTTATCTATTGTACTTAACTGTTTTAATCTAATGTTCCGCAGAATGGTGCATCAACAAAAAAATCATTTCTTGTATGCTCCCATGTGTTGTAGTTAGATCTAATGTCAAAGTGAATTTGATTATGACCCTAGTTTGATTTGCGAAGTTAAGTCTGGAGTATAAATTTAGTAAGATTAAACTAAGAAAATGATCATACCGCAACTACTACATCTCTGGCAACTACAGCCAATATGTCAGCACATGAGACCACTCGCGGGCATGCCTTCTCCAAGGCTGTTTTAATTCTGTCGATGAGTCCATAACCTCGGAGACTTAGATTCGGAATCGCATCTCTTTCAGCTTGGTTCGTTGACGAGTTCAAGAGCACTGATCCATCACAACCCTGAACATCCATCATATAACTAGCTCAATAAAAAACCAAACTTCTAATCTGAAAAACATCGCTAGCTAGAGAAAATTAGAAACACTTATATAATTAAATTACTACAATGATAGATTGATTGTACCCTAACGAAGCAATCATGGAAATGCATTCTCAAAAGAGGGCCAGAGAGTGAAGGCGCTACGACCATGGCTTGATCAACAATTTTCTTCACGATGGACTCGGCTTGTGGGCATGTCTTTTCGTAGAAACCTACTTTCAACTGTGCATTGGCAGAGTCAAGAACCAGAACTAGAAATATCAGCTGCACAAGAATGCATGAACAAAGTTTTGAAGAAGCCATTTTTAATTTCGAAAGAAACTTGTAGCTTGTTTAGCTCTGAGAAATGTTATGGAACATGAGCTCGGTTTTATAGTGAGCCTAAAACTAATGAAAGGCCAACTTACGGGGCGGATAGGCTGGCATATTGCATGTCGCTTAAATTGTTTTTTTTTTAATCTGAAAAGACGATCATGGTCCAGAGTAGGTTCGGTCGTTACATTATTTTTATTGGCTAATTGTGTTTCTATAATCAGAACAATTAAGGTTGACTAAACCAAATTCTTTAATTAATCAAGGAGGCAACCTTATACCACTATGTTGCCTACAAGATGCTGCATATTCCACGATAAAATACAAAACTATTGCAGATATATATGATGATAATTGACAGAGAATATACTGACAGCCCTAGGTTGAGCTTATTAGTATCCCTCTTACCTGCAGATTGATCGATATTGAAATGACCTATATTATGTGAGATTTTATACTTAATTAAATTAATTTATGAATAGTTGATATATAGGAGTACGAGTCAAATATCAAAATTTAATATCGTATTTTTATAGGCTGATCACCTAAAAACTCAAACTAATAAATGAATGTTTTAAAATACTTATCAAATAGTGATAAATTTTGCTTCTAATAAAATAAGGGATGCAGCCATTGCCATATAGTTACACCAAAGATCCTGCAGCTAGCACTTAAAAGAACAGCCTTAAGGATTTGGCCCTTCTGCGTAACATGGTCTTGTCAGATTATATTCTTTTTTTTCTTCACCTAAATGAATTGATTATTACAAATGAACAACTCAATTTTCCTAATGGCAGTACATTAAAACTCCATATAATTCATTAATATCTAGTCTTGCTTTCGGATAATTTGCAAGATTGGTAGAGAATAAATAAGTTCCCACTGGATTCCACTAACCTTCATTATTGATCCCATATCAATAGCTAGAACTTAACAAAATACTACAATTATTATTTTCTCATATTAAGAAGACTTCTCGTTAAT
>JAYMTO010000128.1:0-16117 GCA_036898065.1 California macrophylla | reverse complement strand
CCGATAACATAAAAAAAGAGCAACTTAGAATGAGGATGGTCGCAAAGTCTTCAGTAGGCTTGAGGAGTTGGAGGCCAAAAATATGACCGACATGAATCCAAAAACTTTTCGTATGCATAAAATTAAAATACGAAGGTGGTTAGCCATTTTGGAGAGCTCATATATATAATCTTTTATTTATTAATAAAATGTATTCAATTTTGATTTTGTTTGCGATAATTTTTATCGAATATTCTTTTTAATATAAAAATATTTTAAATAGATAATATAGATAAATTTTATCGTAGAGTATTTTAAAATGATAGAAAATTTCAACAACAAAAAAACTAAAATATATGTACGATCTTAAATAGTCGATCACGCTCTTAACATAATTAATACATATGAATACATTGATAAAAAGAAGAGGAAATGTGTGTAACGAATCGAGACAGCTATAAAGCATCGGTAATGATATACAATTGGCTACATATGATTGATTAGTAGGTGAGGTCAATTTATTATGAACTTTAGCAATTAATTGATCAGCTTCGGAAACTTTGTATCTAATGCATGGCTGGCAAGCTAATTATTGTTATGTATATATACTAAAGAAAATGGATCAACCTAACCTATCACCTGTACCTAATAGGCTAATTACTCTATACCTACACACACAATGACACAATTGTATTGTATCCAGAGGTATATGGAGTGAGTCGAGTACCAAACACTGATAAACCATACACATCACTAATTAATAAGTTTTGTTAATCACTTAACTAACTAGTAACTACACCAATTAGCAATCACGCATGGGCCAACTAATCCGTGCGTTTAATCTAGAACCGAAACGAGTTGTTTGTAGGGTAATGAGAGTTAAGGAATAGGAATAGGAATAGGAATAACATCAGTCTCAAAGTCAAAACATCAACCTTAACACAGCTCAGCTGTGCACTGCACAGGCTGTGTAAGAACAATAGTAAGCTTGTCTCCGTCCAACTCGTTTCGTTCTCTCATTTTTATGAAAATATGGCTCCATTGCTTGCCGACTTGCAAAGACATTTACAACTTTATTTTGAGAATAAAAAAGGTTGTTGCGTGAACTCACGAAACTCTCGACTGTACCTTCGGATCGAGCCAACCATCAAAATCGGTCATTTGAAGCACAACACAACCAAGTTCAAGTTGGAGTCTTAGTTAGTACAAAAGCTTGCCAACCTCTTCCCATTTCATACGCCACAATTTTACACCAAATATGCCCTTTCCGCACAGCAACAATTACATTACAATAGCGAGGACGAGAACGAGAAGCGTGTAAATTGTGCAGGAGTTTTTACATACAAAACCATCTTTGTCTCACACCTCAGAGTAAAAGACTATGCTCGTTTGCAAGAGTGTACAAACTGTCTTTGATTCCCGAAAATAACTTAAACAGAGACAACCATCAGTGTGCTAGAGTTGGATTGAACTCACACCACTCCCGATGGAAGGCGAAGAACAAGTTGTCCGCCAAAAACGCTGCAACAATAAGAACGTGATCATTATCGAGTCTCAACTGGAAAACATAAGAAAAGAGAATGCCTGTCTGTAATGCAACGGAATTGATTCACCCACCTCTTGACATAGTAGTAACAGAAATCAGCAAGAATAAAAGTCTGGACAATCTCCGACAGGAGAACCAGAGAAGGCCACAAACCATAGCCCAGAGCCGTCAGCAAACGTCCTCGGGTATCCAAAACCTGTGATTAAGCATAAAATCGATCATACTTTGCCATATAAATCACAATAAAGAGTTAAATCATTGGTGTAAACTGTAAAGTCGGATATCGTTCAGACTAATTGATAAATAATCCACAATCATGTAAGGGAGCAGAAGCACTTTCCATCTAAGGGATATATTGCATGAAAATATATATATCAAATGCAATCAATTTTGGCCAAATTCCAGTCAAGCAAATTCTGTCTGATTTGCGACCAATTTTATAGACACGTATGACATTAATGTTGTTCTTTCCTAGAACTAGAAGTAGAACAACACAAGCACTTCTAGGAATGTAAACTATAGAGGTTAACTTTTGATTTCATGGATTTATGCAAATTTGATTGTATCACAAATGGAGTTCTGAAAGTTCAAACCTGAAGAACCCAATGTGCACAACTCAAGAACCTTGCAACTCCCAGTGCAAATACATAATGCGCTGTAAATGGTTCAACAATCTGAATATTTTTAGAAATGAAGACAGGGAGGAATTAGAATGATAAAAATCATTGACATATATAACCTTTTATTACAAATAAAATAATAAATGCAAACCAAAAAAAGGGTAAAAGAAAAAGGATCTTGCTGGTAAAATTATCCCTTGTGACCTTACTTGGACAATGGACACAGTAATTACTCCAATGAAAAAGTTCAAAGAAGCAAATCAAATACTTCCCCATCTCCTCAATACTAGTGCAACATAAGTATCAGTGATGTAGCCTAATATGAATTCTTAGAGAAACCAAACTATTGGCACCATCTCATAACCCCCCAAAATGTAAGCTCTGCGAAAGGAAAAAATGACAATCTGATATGAAAATCCGGCATGAGTGTTCTAGGGATACTTGTGAGGGTACCTTCGTGTTCTGCATGACGCGTAACTGTGGTAGAACTGAAACAGCTTCAAGATAAACACAAAAGGCCCAGCAGATCCTGTTAAAAATTTGATGCTGTGTTGATGGATGAATAAGTAGAGAAAGAACAGCACAAGGTATTGCCTGTATCAAGATTGGAAAATAGTCAGCTAATGAGGCTTCAAATAATGAAATAAGAAAGTATCTATTCGGTAACCATACCACAAGAATTCATAAAGCAAGCTTATTCACCATTGTCGTGTATGAATCTTAGATCATCAGCGGTCTACTTAGGCAGGTTGAAATGAAATATTAATACCATAAACGGTGACTTTCACTACATGCTCTACAGTGTACAAGCCATATGTGATATACAAGTTGCTTGGTTCTGATTCATACACATTTACAGTATCATTGGTAGTTGACCACTTTTTATTTGTATGATTTATGTTAAAGATATCAGTGTATGAAGAAATGTAACCTGCTATATCTACTCACCTATATTCTAGCTGAGGAAAGGAGATTGAGAAAAGCCAAGAGAAAAATAACATAAGTAAATTAAACTATTATATGCAACAGTGTTTCAAGAGTTGTTGGTGCCTATGATAATTTTCAGAATCAAAAGAACGGGGATAGGAAGTAAAAAGACAACTTCAACCAAATACTCAATACGCAAGAAATTAGAGAGAGAAAATACATGAAATGCAAAAGACTGAAACATACCACATAGTAAATAGCAAGATTGTCTTTGTCAACCATGTAACTGGCTTTCAGATTGAATCGAATCATATAAATAACCCATAGGGTAGTCAACAAAGTAGCTGAATCAAGTATTGTGTGTATATCATATTCCATCACAAAACTGCAGTAGAGCCTAACAACCAAGAACATAGCTGTTAATTCCTGCGACTTGAGTGAAATTCCTGCAAACATATGATAGTGGGAATTATAGACAAGACAAATCCCGTCAAAAGATCAGCAGAAACATCATAAGTGCAAATTACCAGATCCTATATCAATCTATAACATGCAATCAATCAAGAACAGTATCAACAAAATCATCTACCAGATCCTTCAATCTTCTTTATATGTAGAAGTAGACAACCAAATATGGAAATGATCAACCCAAATAAGGTTGCAGAAATCACACAAAAGTCATCAAACCCAATGCATGTTGCCGTAAATATGATCTAATGCTGCAATTTGCCAATTCCTCACCCAAAATGGATCAAATAGCGGAATATGCGACTAAGAAATGCACAATGCTATTGCTAGGAACAGTGTCGGTCTATATATTCAGGGGTCTATTACATAGAAATGGATGCTAAATGTCATTAATTAACAGTTATCAACCAGTTTAGATAATCTCGAAGTTAAATAAAAAATATTCATATAGTTATCATGTTCACCTGTTATTATCTTGTTTTTTACTATGACGAGAGCTACATATTTAAGACATGCTCAATTGATATGTAACATGTTTCGGTACAAATGCCATGAAGTCCTAAAAATCAAACACCGTACAAATTTCCCATGTGAAATATGAATCCTTTAGTATAATTGGAGCTTAATGTGCACAAACAACTGACATTAAGAACTTGACTAACGCTCTGGTACAAACCTCCCCTTAACGTGCAAATATGAACCTCTAGAAAGTAGTGCGCAATTCCTTGGAACTTGTTCACAACTTGGTCACTGAGGTTCCAATGAAATGTGCACCAGGCAGGTTCCAACACACTCAACCTCAGTACATCAAATTGTGCACTACTTTACAACAAACTGTACACTACTTTCCAAGGTTCATAGTTTGCATTTTAAGAGGGTTTGCACTGGAGTGCTTCCCTTAAGAACTTATCATCCATATATTACTTGGACAAATCTAACTCACTATCTGCTCCATTAATCTGCAGCGTCGCTTGTTTAAAAGCATTACGCACTTTCATATGTTTAGATGTTTACATTGTTTCTTGCTCATTTAAATAGGGCATTCTTATACTTCCTCAAACAGAAGAAAATGAAAAGGATTATTTTCTTATCGGCTAAAACTGTCTTAGTAGCTTGTTTTTTATTGCGCCAAAAAGAGACATTGCTTTTCTTAGACCAAAATCACAACAAACAGGATATCATGCATTCTCTCTGCGTCACATCAAGTAACAATGAAACAAACTAGCAGATTTGATACAAAAAGAGGTAAAATGAAGAGCATCTAGGAAAAAGTTCACATTTTGCAAACACAACAATGAATCCCCTTATTGGCAACACCTAATTACTACAAACCCGTTGAATTTTCAGGCCTAACTTCTCGTAGATACCCTTCTAATGTTTAAAATCAATGCTCAGTTACAACAATATTGCACTGGATTTGGATCATCAAATTGAAACCAAATCCAAAATACAAGCTATATCTTAGCCTTTATTAAGATCCAAAACCGCGAAGTCAAAGTAATAAGCACAAGACCCAGCATGAAAATTCTAGAGAAAAAAAACAAGAGAACCCTAAAAGGAGAAAGCAATGTTTACCAGCACAAGTCTTGTCCTTTGTGAGCTTGTAGATGAGGACGGCGATGCCAATGGCATGGACGGCCTCGGCAGCCACAAAGAGGTTGTCGTGGTCGTGAACTATCATCCTCAGAAACACCAGCGCCGCCATTGCCGCCACCACGGCCAAGAAAGCCTTCACCTTGGGCGGCTGCCTCCGAACCCATGTCAACAGCGCGTGGATCGGCCTCTTAGCTGCCTTCATTCCCTCCCTCAAGTAGTAAAACAAACACTAGGGGTTTCTGAAGCAGCTTGTTTTAGAAACAGACCAGCTCGTGACCTCGTAACTGTGTTCGTGTTTGCGATGTGAATAACTAATAAAAATACGGGTGTGGAATGTGGAATGTGGACTTGGGAGGCTTTTAGATTGCTATTTGAACTTCACTTGGTTTCATGGGGCAGTTGTGTTGTAAGACAGATTGGGTGTTTGGTGGGAGTTAGATAATTGGGAGGTCTGGTTTGGTGGTGCTAGTGCTATGCTTTCATTTGTGCTTCAGCTGGTCAACAACCACTTACATACATGGATATGGTTATGGTTATGTTGGTGCCAAGTCCACTTAATCAGCTAATCTAATTTATTTATTTCTTTGATTTGATTTGATTTCAATGGCAGATATCAAACTAATATAATTAGTAGTAGTCTCTTAAATCAATAACAATACATATAATAAATGAACAATAATGTTATTACCATGTGACATGCTTGGACTTGGCATTAACTCCTAGTAAATTCAACAGATATGGCAACTAAACAAAGAGAGTAGTAGTAGTAGTGTGTCAAAAAGTCCAAGAAGCAGATCTTTTAACAAGTGGTTTCATGAGCTTGTCTTCCTCAAGTGAAATCATGCCCAAATGAGATGGGTCTTCAAGCATCATCTTGGCCACCAAGTAGCCAGCAATGGACCATGTCTGGTACTTGCGCGCTTGCTTCCCTACATACCGACCAAGCTTCCCATCATAGTACTCTGGCCAATGATCCTTGCCCATCCTGCTCTCCGCCATATCTATGGCCCTCCTCGCTATCTGTGGTCGTCCCGTCTTTATACACGCTGCTGTCAGGAGCCATATAAGAACTGCAACACCATAGTATAGTTACATAATAACCTCAACTCCTACTACCAACATTGTATCAACAAATACTTGTCAAGTCACAACAAAGCTTAGCTTACCAGGCCAAGACCCTCCATTGTGGTAACTCCATCTAGTGTTCTTTGGGTCACAACCAGTGACTATCCTCCACTCATGGCTCTCTATAGCGGGATAGCAAATCTTCAATGGCATTTCACCTACCAATTCGTCCCAACGAGACTCGATCAGATCCATTATAGCTGAAGCTTGCTCGGGGGTCGCCAATGACGACAAGATTGCCACACAGTTGCCTAAGCAGAACCAGCGGAAATCCATTCTTGCAGGACTTACATTCCCAATGAAGTAACCTCCGCGGCTCGGCATGAAGTCGAACACCCAATCCGGGAGTGAATCAGGCATGACATTGAACTTGTTAACAGCAGTGTGAGAGTACTCTTCTGTTTTGTATCTGTATATATCATTGAGCTGCTTCTTGTCCAGCCAGAAATAGCTCCTCATGTGATAGCTCAATGCGTGGAGGCGCTTAACTATCCGCTCCGTGAACTCCTTGCCCTCATCATCATGCTTGAGTAACACCAAAGCACACCTCAAAGCCATGAAGAAAAGTGCTTGGATCTCAATAGGGTAGCCATATACACCCTGAATTGAAATTAATATGGAATCAGATTGAGAAAGGAGCAAAACCATGTATAAGAAGTAGAAATTCATTACCATTCTACGGTCAATCATGCAGCAGCCATCAGCACATAGCAGAGTTGGGAAGGTGTCAAAGCCTTCTGATAGGCACAAGTTAAGAATGAGATGCATACCCCTCTGGCATTCAGGCATTTCAGCCAAGGAAGAGTCTCCGGTGGACTTGGTATACGCGCGGAGCAATATGATCCACCAGAACCCAGAATCAACAGGTGCTACTCTTCCTATTGCGCACTCACCAAAGTCCGCGAGCACGGTGTCATCATTCTTTACAGGGTCATGGAGCACCTTGAAACTTGCTGGCATCACTCCTGCCCCTAGCTTGAATTGATCCACCATTTATTCCCGCGATTGGAGGCGAACAGTTTTCAGTAGGAAGTTCTTGACTATCTCGCGCTCTCCATTCATCAAGAAGGCCAATGCACTTGGCACAAAATCTCTAACAAAAACCTGTCATTATATTATGCTTAGGAGGTCAGAATCTTCATATCATGGCTAAAATCTCAGGATAAATGATCCGGCAACCAGGTTATATGCACAAATGTTAACATTTTAAGATCAAAACAACAATTAAAATAGAACAATTCACTCACTTGATCATAGTTAAGTTCTTCAACTGACTGATCTACAGCAGCAATAGTCCCAACCGGTTGTCCGCGGAAGTGTACTAAAGAGCGCCTCAGACATTCCCATGCATCAGCTACCATGGGATGTGACTCACAATGACTAGATTTAGGCGTGTTCAAACCAGACCTCAGAGCTGGAGAGCACACATACTCCAAATGGTCTATTATGCGGTGGTTTTCAGGATATCTGTAAGGATTGCGAGGCGAGAGAGTGATGGACAAGTCCCCGAATGATCTCTCATCGAAGGACCTGTTCCTCTCTATGTTAATGGGTCTAGGCCTGTCCAGCAACCTCAAAAAATCAGAGTCATCGATCTCAAACAATGTTTCGTGACTTCTTACACTTCCATTCTGAGACACATCCATAGTAACTATAGACATTCTTGAGGCCTTTTTTCTCAATATCAGCAACAGAAATACAGCACATGACCAACAAAAGAACAAACTTTGTTATAGTTACATGTAAATGAATTGTCAAGCTTGTAAAATCAAACCCAAAAAGCACATTTTTAACACAAAGCCATTGAACCAATGTGCAAGCTTGGACACGCATAGATATATGGAAAACGATTTTGCAATCTAAGTATAAACAAGAGAGTAACATCTAGCATGCATTAATTTGGACAGTGAATAGTAACAGCACCAGAGGAGAGTATATATATCATCCATACTCACCTATGCAAAATCAGAACATAAACTTGGAATGTGGAAATATGGAAGAAGACTTTCTACAAACACCTAATGGACATAACAAGAAAACAACACAGAGCATTAGGATTAGGAGATAAAGAAGAAAGGCACACACCACCACCACCTTCGTGGGCATCAACGGATAAAAGGAACATGCCTCATTCAAGTACAGCCTTTTTATTTATGGTAAAAGTAGTAGCTGTCAAGGAACATGAAGTTGAGACATCTTGGTACATCCGATACTTGGGTTCGGAATTCACTCCCATAAGCTTTGGATATATGGATGACATTGACTATTTTTGGAATGCATGACATTACCTTACTGATTTGGGAAATGTAAAGAACAATGACAACCATTAAGGATTCGATAACTCCTATGTGATTAAACCTTGGAGCAATCTATGTTTCATCTTGTATCCTTTTGTCTATTAAACCCATTTGGACATTCTATGAAGACAGTTCTAATGAAATCTGTTTTGCCGGCTAATTAATTTAATCCCATGTCTAACTCCCAATGAAAAAGATTAGAGGACGCTTAATAGTCGGATAGGTATAGGCCCATGTATAAAGTTTGAAAATTTTGAGAAGCCCAAGTTGTAGGCCCAAAACAATAGAGAGAGAGAGAGGTCCAGTTAGTGTTGTTCTCATATAAGCATACAAAATTCGACCGTTTGAATAATATCAATTGCGACATTCGAATCCCGACACGCTCTCATCTGTGACCCACTACAGTGAAAGTGAAACAATCTCCCTCCTCTATCTCTCATAGCTCTCCTTGTCTTCAATTTGCAATGGCGAAGAAGAGAGGATTGCCAGATTCTTCAGTTCGTGAAAAATGGCAGAAAATATTCAACTCGCTGACTCACATGCTACGAACCCAACAATCGCAGCTCGAGACTCTTGTCAAAGAGCGGAAGCTTCTCGAGGATCACATCAAGATGCAACACGAGCGATGGGTCTCCGACGTTCGTCTATTGGAAGATCAGGTCTCCCAGGTAAAGCCCCCAACTTTATGCTGATTTTCTTTTATTCACTCGATCTTAAAATTAGGGTTTGGAGGAATTTGGGCTTTCTGGGTAGTGCTGAGGTTTTCTGTCATTTCTTCTGTAGGCGAAGAGGAAATTATTACTGCAGGAGATGTCATCTGCGCTTAGTGCATCCAAGTCTGATTTGCTGATTAGAATGAAGCAGACGGAGGCTGCTTTGAACAAACACAAGTTAGGTTAGTTTTTTAATAGAACATTTCAATTTTTACTGGTATGAATTGGTTGATTCTTTCATGAGTTTTGTTCTGGGTGATTTGGGAGAAATTGTGCTAAGAGAAAAGGAAAAGGTGGGATTTTTTTTACTCATTGACCTATGATTTCTTAGCCTTCAAACTATGACATCAATGACATTAAGTTAATTCCTAGACTAAATCAGTATTGAAAGAGAGTTATTTTACAGGGATTAAAGGGAGCTCTTTAGCTCCCAATTCGTTTGATTAATCCCCCAAGGAACAACATGCTGTGAGGGTCCAAAAGTGAATACTAGTTTTATTCAGTTAAGGCCCCACTTGAATGTATTATCAAAGTTCTCTTTTTCAGTGGGAAATCATATTTTGGGTTTTTGTATTTTCCTTTTGCAATTTTTTTTTTAAGCTGGGGGTGGCTTATTTTTATGGGATTCAGTTGCTAGTGCTAGGCAGTGAACTTGTTGTTTGAGTGTTATATTTATGTGTTCCAGATGATCTAACTGTACTAAGGCATTTTCATTTGCACATTGCAGAATATGCAGAGGATGAGTTGACAGATTTCAAAGCATTGCTTGAATGTGTCGCTAAGAATTGCTCTGGCATGGAGATATGTTATAGAAATTCTGCTGGGACTTGCAAAAGAAAGAGAGGTGACAGAAATAGTGATATGTTTGCTGAAGTAGAAAAGCTGAAGCGTGAATGTGAGAAGCTTGCCCTGGAAAAGAATAATGAGATATCTGCTCTCTTGAATGAAAAAAATTTCGTATGGAATCAGTATAATATTTTGGAAAACAAGTATACAAGCGAGTTAAAGAGCAAGCACACTGAAGTTAAACTAGCAAACGTAAAGATTTCAGAACTTCTTAACAGAGTGGATCAACTGCAGTCCTCTAATAATGAAAAGGATGATACCATTGCACGATTGAAAAGTGACATGGCTAAGATGGAAGCCATCACAAATAAATGCAACGATGAAATTTTAAGGTTATCTCAAGAGTTGGAGTTGTCAAGGAAGTTGAGAATTGCCTCAACCACACCTATCTTGCGTCGCTGCACAAGAGGAGCTAAAACTACTTGCTCGGGAGGCAGTGGAATCTGCATTACAAGTAATGGTACTGTAAAGAAGGAATATTCTGCTGCACAAGTGTCAAATCATGTGAAGGACTCGGAAAAGGTACCATTGAATTATGTTTGCCTAACCTTTGAACTATCCAAACCAGCCATACATATTATTACGTAATTTCCATTATTAGATTGTGGCAGTTGGTAGGGAAAACATGATAGTCTTATGAAATAGCAAACACGTAAAACTTGTATGAATATTTACTGATTTAGCTGCCTTTAAGCAACACTCATTGAATTACTCTTATGCAGCACAGCAGTAAGAAAGTTGCTTTATGCATGAACTTAAACTGAACTGTGATGAAGGTTGTTTTTTTTTCTGCTGGTTGCTTTGGTGTAGTGTGGTGCCAGGAAAGAGTAGTTGTAGACTAACTAAAGGCGAGAATGCATATGTGTACCTAGAAACGAATCGAAACAGACATATGGTATAGAACAATGAAGTTGAAGGCCTATAAAATTCTCTTTGAAATTGAGTTCCTTTACAAGGAGAAAATGCCTGTATATTTGAAGTTGATTGGAGATGCATGTCTCTGTATCTTGGATTCTGGAGGAGTTTACAACTGTGTATCGAGGGTAAAGATGCCTGTGTGTTGTTAATACGTCCACAGAAGTCCATATCGCCCTGAGTGTTTACGAGTTTGAGGCATTCTGCGAAACTGCGAGGTGCTGTCACTTTAGCTTGTGAGATTTAAGTTGAATGTATGCAACCTACTCTTTAGATCCATCAATAGCAGGCTCTAAAATGGTTCAAAATTATTTCCTAGGCAAAGCAGTGAAGCAGTAATAAAATTGTTTTATCTCTTTCACATATCAATGATCCATACAATATCTCATCAAATGCTCACATTCTTTTTTATGACAGGGCGGCAGAAGTTCAAATAGATCAGACATTGAAGTTATTTCCATTTTGGAGACTCCAAAGCTGTTCTCGTCCAAGTTCAAAGTCCCCAAGCTGAAGACCCCAACTCCCGTAAGATGACCTCCCTGGGCCATTTTCTATCGTCCAGCATGAACAGGCTTGCAGTCTTATCATACATGTATTTAAATCTTCCAGCTACATGATTGGATCTTGATTCATTTGTTATTGTAAATCATGTAAAGTGCAGAGCTAGTGTTCTTCTCAGGCAATGGAAACTGCTACAATATATACTATAGATTAGGAAACCCATTTACTATGAGAATATCAGTGTGGTTTTCATTCCCAATCTGTATGAATATTTCTTGTTACCGATGAACTTTATGGATCCGCCAGATACAATAGAGACAACATATTTGTGTTTACATGTGAGTTTTGATCCCAGAATTATAGAATTATAGAAGAGTTCATATACCAATATATCATACGTTTGACCAATTATTTTCAAGTGTTTGACTTAACTCACCGCGGATTTGTTTATGATTGGAACGAGGACAACATTGAACCCGCAACCAAACAGGTCGCTTCTTCCTTTTATGAAAACTGAACAGACCAGCCAGGGTTTCCGCATAGTCCTCTTTTTCATACAGTTTTCGCTTCGCTTTCTCGGGAAAATGTCTTCCGAAGACTCTATGCCCGTCAAGAAAGAGGAGGTGCGCGACGATGAGGACGAAAAATGCTTGAATTCTATGCTCAAAGACCGGAAAAAGACCAACCCCAATGCCAGCTCTACCAAGTCTCGCCCCAGAGAAGTCGCCAAAGTGGAGAAAGAGGAAGACGACGATGATTTGCCCATTAACGCTAGTTTTGGGTCTCGCTCGAAGGGAGCCAAAGTGAAGAAGGAAGAGAATGGCAATGGTGGCGATTTCGAGAAGCCTATTAAGGCTAATGCGAAGAAGGGAAAACGTGACGATAGTGAAGAAAACGATAAACCCATTAACCAGCGGAACTCAGCCTCTAAATCTGCTAAGGTTTTTCTTTTTCTTTTTCATTTTTATATTCTGAAAAAAGATAGCTTTTATTTGTTATATTCTGTTCGTTTACTGAGAAAATGGAGGAAAACAGGAAGAGTATAATATTTTTGATGTATATAACCCCAATGTAGTTTGGGTAGTTTAAATGGGCAGTGACTGCATTGGAGAGGGTTGAAAGCTGAAATCATTTGGGGATTTGATTTTGGTGAAATATTTTGCCCGTTTGATGACGTTTTGATAATCTATTGATTTTTCAAGTGTGGTTTTGTTTTTCTTGTGGATTGGCTGGGGTGAAGCAACTGAAGAGTAAGAAGGTAATAACAGCAGCTGCAGCAGAGCAGAATGGAAAGAAGAGGGAAAAGAAAGTGTATGATTTGCCTGGCCAGAAAAGAGACCCTCCTGAGGAAGTATGGTGCATTTCATTCGTTTCTTTTATTAGTGATTATTAGCTTAGAATTTCTTATTTGGGTGTTTATCAGTTATTGAGCCTCTGACATTTTACATTTCCAGAGAGACCCACTGAGGATTTTTTATGAAACACTGTACAACCAAGTTCCCAATAGCGAAATGGCTCAAATCTGGTGAGTGATTTCCTCCTATTGAGTGGTCTAAGAGGCAATTCATAGTTTGTTTCATTTTGAGCTTTTGTTGATATATATAAGTGTTTTAGTTATTGTGTTTATTTTTCTACTTGCCTATAGAATTAACAGACATTCCATGCCACTATAGCACAACTAGGATGGGTATATTCATCCAAATGAACAGTTTGTTAGGCATTGAAATTTGTTGAAGGAAATGAAAACTTCCCTTAGCAGTTCATACTATAGAGCAGTCTGTAGGCTTTATTGGCTAATCCATGTTGTAATAACTGATTGTAAAATTTGCATAGCTGTTAACTGCAGAAACCTCACAAAATAGAACACTTGATATGGAAATCATCCCACTTGAACTCTAAGCTTATTCTTTAGAATGCAACTGTGTGATATGATATGTATCTGTGCACGTCAATTGACCACATCAAGGTGCTTTTTGAGACCATTGCCTTTATGTTATGTGCATCTCTAGTTGGAATTTGGTATCTGTACTCAACCTTTTGGTTTGCTGTCCGTGTACAATAAGGGCTTCATTTCTTTAATGGAAATTAAGTCTGGAACGGACTGATATCAATTGTGCTAGATTCTACATAGGTCGTGAATCGTCTTCTGTAGGCAAATTGCATATCTTTGAAGTTTTATTTCCTTGCTGGTAGACATTGTCATTTGTTTGTTTTGGGTTAGAACATTCTCTCTTCTGCCAGTACTTGTGATGAGGAAATACTCTTCCACATTTGCATTATTTGTATGCTCCTATAAATTTTCCTCCCCCATGGACAAGATCAGCTTTTATTTATTTTTTCCAAAATTTACAAGTACCGCTCTGATCTTGTTCTCGGATATGCGCTGTATGTGTTTAGTTGTTCTGTGTTCATATATATGCATTTCTTTCTGTAGGGTTGAAGGCCGGGCATCTTTTAATGAAACAATATATAAATGGTGAAGTTATGCATACACATATCTTCATGTCTAGTGCTCCTTGCATGACCTTAGTGTTAGGATTTGAAGTCCTTACATTCTCATGTTTAATGGTGTAACTGGCTGGCTGGTCCTCTTTGGTGGTTGAGAGCAATGCTCCAACTTTATGATGTATTTAAAGTGAGGTTTTGTGGCCTTATTCCTGTAGCCCTATCTTCTGAAGTTCAATTTAGTAAATCTGTGCGTGGATATGTTTCACCTAGTATGCCATCCGTATTGGAATTCACTGACCTCGGTGGTGTTGAATTAAGTCAATCATGCATATCATTATGAATGTGTTAGTGCCTACAATGTATGTCTTAATGAATTAGGAGTCCTTTTGAGTCTTGATTTCTCGAGGAAAGTTCTCTTTTTTTCCTTCCTCTGCATGATTAGATGATGCCACTTATTTTTCATACATATATACGTCTGACTTTTCAATGTTATTAGTCTATTTTGTGTCATTTCTTTACACTTGATCATCCCATTTTAAAGTTTGTGCAATGACATTGTTAGCATCGAGTATGACAACTGATGTAAGCACGGGTCTTAACCATTAATGTTTATCGAGTCTCCACTTGTTATAATCAATTAGACAAAACTAGTAAATACTACTGGAGACATGTGACTCTTGTTATTGTGTTAGGTCTCAAATATGTAGTGTTAATGGGTTTAAAGAGCAACCACATAGGGATGCAAGACTATTAATTCTTCGGCATCAGCAGTCATTTGCATTTCATGGGTTCTTTCTTTTTTTATCTACCCATCGAATTGTGTGGTTGACTCCTGCACGAGCACAAGGTCCTTAGTTTGTAGACACACATCTAGTAGTGCATAAGTTATAGTAGTAGGAGATTGTATCTATTCTGTGATGATTCTTTTTATTTTTCATGAGCAACAAAGAAAAGGGTGGGGATCGGGGAATGAGGACCAGATGCAAACAAAAATTGTGCTGCTTCCTTTGGCTTAAGTGGCCACTAATTGAGATCAACAAGATTCATTTACTAAATTAGTACCAT
Organism: California macrophylla; assembly: GCA_036898065.1. Classification (NCBI taxonomy): domain Eukaryota; kingdom Viridiplantae; phylum Streptophyta; class Magnoliopsida; order Geraniales; family Geraniaceae; genus California; species California macrophylla. Next base: position 1,071 of record JAYMTO010000128.1, on the reverse strand, counting down.
GTGACATGATTCTCGCTCGAATTTAATTCAGGACTGTAATAACTGCTTAAAGTTATGTTGTGAAATATGTCACTCTATTGCAGGATGATGGAGTCTGGTTTGCTGCCCAAAGAGGAGGCGAAGAAAGTTTTTGACAAGAAACAGAAGAAGGCTATGCTGCAAAAGCTCGGTACCCCAACAAAAGCTGTCAAGAAAACCCCTCAATCAGAAACCGTGAAGAGAAAAGCCACAGCAACCCCAGTTTCATCCAGCAAAACGAAAACAACAATAGACTCCAAACTTGCATCAAAGCAATCGAGGAAGTGCAGGAGTGACGATGAAAGCTCAGACGACGACTTTGTTGTGAGAAAAGTGGTAAAGAAGCAGAGAGCAGCCTGATTATATCTCACCATTCACTGATTTGCTTCTCTTCTCTCTTCTTTGTTCCTCATTACATTACTCCATGACTGAACTTACATTCCATTTCCATAGAATATCAGTTGCATGGAAGAAAATCACATGTTGAACACGTGACTTCTTTTTCCCCTTAATACATTTAACCATTTCTTCATTTTATTTTTTGTTTGCTTTCCATTATTTTATTCATCACCTCAAGTAGAGGTGAGCAGAGGAGGATATTTGCACTGTGGGCTATATAAAATATCGCTACATGCACTGCGTAGAGGGAAATTGACGGTTATTTTTGTTATAATTTGTGGTTTGCGATTTTATCCGTACCATACCGTCGTCATTGGGTTTTACTGTAGGGTCCATTTTGGAGCCCAACTTAATATATTTAAGACCCAAAATTAAATATGTCAGCCCAAAATAATATAAATGCACAAAAGACAAAAATATTTAATGGGCCAAAAAAACATTAGAAGGTGATCAAAGAGAACTTCAAAGCTCTCAATTTGATTACTTTTCCACGATTAAAAAACGCTCATAACCTAAATGTATTTCATCGATGAGTTTATTACAACAAAATACAAACAAAATTTGACAAAAGCTTAGAAACATATTACATATAATTCAATTTCAAACAACGTTTAATCTTTCTTCTCAATCATTGATGAACTGTGGAACTCCTTC
>JAYMTO010000127.1:0-16168 GCA_036898065.1 California macrophylla | reverse complement strand
AAAGAAAAAGGGGGATGCTGCTTTTCACCACAAAGATTTAAGTGCTGCAGTCGAATGCTACACTGAGGTAAAGTGTTTTATTAGTTACTAATTACTACCATTTTTTAAAAGATTGGATTTGGATTCTTTTTGTATGAAAAACACCTTGTATTGTCCAATGGGGATGAAAATGAAAATAAGAATGTGTACTTTCTAAATTACACACAAAGGAGTGGTGATTTTGTATTGCATGGATTTCCATGCAAAACCAGACTTGTTTTGGTACAAAGGAATTTTGATGGACAGATGAAAATACATTGTTTGGAATTTTCATTCCCAAGTCCCCAATTATATTCTGTCTGCAGTTAAAAATATAGAATGGTTTTGTGTGTGAACGAGAAAGAGCTAGGTTTCACTGGTAAAAAAGTGAAGCTTTGAATATTACATGTAGTAAGAGTTTTTTTAATATTACAACAGTTGAAAAACTGCAGACAATTATTTCAGGAGAGTTGAAAAAGAACATTAGTTTGGTTACCCTGAAGAAAAATCGTGTATGGTTGTCATCTCAACTGTTGGATTTATGATTTTCTCAGAAGTTGCACCTTGGAACTTCAATACCCTCACAGTTGACTAACAGTTTATTTGTTCATTCAATTTTCAGTCCATCGAGGGCGGAACTGTGGTTTTCCCGACAGTTTATGCATGCCGCAGTCTGTCTTATCTCATGAATGACATGCCAGAAGAAGACCTTGATGACGCAGTGCAAGCCCAAGTAACACACCCAGTTTGGGACGTAGCATCGTATTTACGAGCTGCTGCTCTTTTCTCCCTTGGCAGGGAGAATGAGGCACAAGTAGCACTCAAATAGGGTTCAGCTCTTGAAAGTAAAAGGATCTTAGCTGCTTGAAAATAAAAACATGAAGGATAGAAACCCGAAACATCCTCCTTTCTCCTATCAGATTGCTTCTATACCAACCAATGATGATGGATTCGAGCTTCCTGTCTTTTAGGAGAGACTTGTAAGGTGTCATCTTCAAGCATTCTTTTGATCAGTTCGCTGGTCATTGTGAAAAGTCAACCATTTCATCATCTTATACAGGAATTTATGGATTTATAGGAAGCCAACTGTTTCCTAAGTTTGCATTACAAAATTTCAAGGCATAGCATTACAAATCAACTGGACTGTTAAATTCATGTTTAAAAGTTTATTTATGAGTATTGAAAAAAAAGGAAAATTAAATGAGTTAAGTAGAAGCTATTATTAATTAAATATATAACATGTGGTCATTCACGTGACCGATATTTATTGGGTATGTAAGAGTAATCATCTTTGAAAAAGATATTTAAACAGGGAGCAATTCAACATCCTTTTTATACCCAACCAAGTCTGGTGGCACAATACACCTTGATACGATGATAATGAAGAATAAAAATACTTCTGGAAACGCTAACGATCACGCAAACGTGACAATTTATTGTAAATGGAGACTGAAAAACACAAGCAGCATGGAGCACTCGAGGTTACACCCAAAGTTGCAAGGGTTCCTTTCAGAAGAATCGATTTCATGTTAGTAGAGTAACTCCTCGAAAACAGGATCCACGCTCTGTCCCCATTTCCCATGATACATCTCCAAAAGCCTCTCAGCTGGTGTAACGCCTGCCATTAAAACACATTATTTTTCACCATGAGTAAGAAATCAGTCACATGAATAAGTTATGCTTCCAGTGGTTTATAAATTGTATTTCAGTCACGTCTTTGTGGGACTGCAAGCATTTATGTTAGGTGTGTGTATAAGTTTCTGACTCGAACATACTATTATTTTCATCCCAAAATAAATGTCCATTATACTAAATTTGTTGGTTTCAAAAGTAGCCATAAGCCCTCCCTTTCAATAAGTGATTTATGCTTGAATGCCAATAATATCATGGATTGGTTATGATGTAGTCAAGTATGTCACAATAATAGCATGTGAAGAGACAGGGGAAGTCAAGCACTGATCATATTTTTCAGTCAAGCATAAAAATGGTAAATGTATACGAGGGTCATTAATACTTTACTTTCATAGACTAAAAACCCATGACATCACAGCCCACCTTCATTTCTTTAGATAAGAATTCATGAGCAACTCATCATGTACACAACATTTTATTTATATAAGAAAGGGTAGTACTGATAATTCTATGCAAGCTATCATCTCTGAACTGATGATTACCTAGAGTTTTTATTCATTAAAGTCAAGAAAATGGCAAATCTAAATTAGGATTTATGAGCCTACACCTTGGCACCTACTGAGCGACATGGAATTTCAAAAAAAAAAAATCAAAGTAAATCCACACGTACCTGTTCTAACCACTTCCGCCACTTCATTTAAGAACCCGGACTCCTTGTAGCCTCTCCTTTCCAAGCCATCCTGCAGAAGGATTAAATGTATATATTAGACCTGCAGCAACAACAATAACAAAAATCACATTAGCAGCATCAACAGCAACAAGGTTCTGAGTTACCTTTGCCAACTTTAAGACATCTTCAGCAACATGTTTCAGCAATCCATCACGAAACGGAGTCTTTAAGCCTGTCTTTGGAACCTACCAAGCAAATATTTGATTAGGGTCGCTTGCCTTGATTGCTTGGAAAGATGTAATCGGGCTGTGTTACAGTACGATACAAACTGCATCTAACTGGAATTGCCTAGTACCATTTTGTTACACCCAGTATGGCGGTCAATTTACTATTACCAACACGCACACGTTACAGAATAAAGCTTGTATGACATGAAATAATAATTTTAAACATACAATGAATAATAATAAAAACATTAAATAATATACTGTTTTTCCACAAACAAAACAATAGGTTTTGTCTGATTGTGTTGAAGGTTCCTATTTTACCTTATTCCTCAGCATCTGTCTTTCTTCCGGGGTCCAATCAGCAACCATGTCCAGAATATTTTGAAGTGACACCTCATCATATAACAAACCTACCTGAGATACAAAAGAAAGACCAAGATAAACTGGAGTTGCTAGAATAAGACAATTAAGAATATCATCTGCATACAAGAGGCTAAAATATTGAGATGACATTGCAAATTATGGCACAAGGGTCCAAAAGAAACCCCATTTATATGATGTTTCAATTATATGTCATTACCCTGAAAATATACAATTATCAGATCATGGTCCCTGTATACTAAGATAGTGAGATATGCACATCAGTATTGCAGGTCAGACACGTGGATAAGAAGTACTAGAAATGGGTAATTTGCAATAAATTATTTTTAAAAGACAAATGTGCCAACCTACCCAAAATGCTGGCAATGCACATAACCTCCTCCAAGGGCCTCCATCAGCACCCCTCATCTCCAAGTATCTCTTCAGCCTGACCTGCAAGAAAAGAGTTAACATATGACTTCAGTGCACTATTATCACCACAGAGAAGTACTAAAAATGATTAATTATCAAAGGAACATTCAACAAACCTCAGGAAATATCGTTGTTAGGTGATTTTCCCAATCATTTAAGGTTGGCAATTCACCTGGAATACAAGGAAGTTTTCCTACCATAAAGTCCTACAATTTTTTTATATAATCAGTTTTGTAAATGGCTTGAGATTAAAAACTAAATGGACAAGGAAAAGTTGTTTCAGCATTTAAGATCATCACTACAGAACAAAGCTTTAAATGACAAACCCGGAAGGATAGTCCAGTGCAGTCAATATACTTCTTTTTCCGATATACGAAATACATTGGAACATCAAGAGCATAATCAACATACTGCTCAAACCTACATCAAAAGTTCGAATAGATAAAGAACAAGGAATGTAATCAAAGGTTATGCACCCTCACAAAAAATTGAAGTCCCTGCCTTGAGAGATTATACAAGATTTCACCTAAAAAAATCAGATGACTGAGGAAGTCAGGCATAAGAGTAGCACTATTGCCATATAATCTGTATGTGAAAAGTACAGATATTTCATAGCGCCAATCCTAAGACAAGCTACAAAAGTCAAGTAAAATACTATCACAGAGCAGAGCATTGACATGCAATAATATTTCGGAAAGACTTCCCAAAAGAGTCTTAATGTTTCAAAAGGACTTACCCGAAACTGTCATCAAAGACAAAGGGAAGCATTCCGGCGCGGTTGTTATCAGTATCCGTCCAAATATGGCTATTAAAACAGAGAAAGCATTAGGGCAGATGCCCGAGTGAAGCAACTAATGCAATACCAAAAGCAACAACCACATTAGAGCTGCAAGATACCTTCTCATGCTGAGATACCCATTTGGCTTCCCCTCGGTGAAAGGTGAATTACCAAATAGAGCCGTTGCTATCTGTATTATTAACCAAATTAGTCAGATACCCTCAATATGACAGGCTTTCCAGATAACCAAACAAAAGCAACTTACAGGTTGCATGGCAAGACCAGCACGAAATTTTCTAATCATGTCTGCTTCAGAACTGAAGTCAAGATTAACCTGTAAAAAGATCTACATCACTTCTGGAAGAAAAGTTACAGTCAAGAGTACCATGCAAACAGAATATGCATTTGGAGACTTGATTATCATATCAGGAAAGTTAAGCTAACCTGTACAGTGCATGTCCTAAACATCATATCAAGTCCGAGAGAACCTACTTTGGGCATGTAGTTCCTCATAATCTCATATCTTCCCTGAACCAAAATACACCGTCAGTAAATTGTAAAAAGACTGAAATAAAACCACAGAATGATGAAAACTGGCATATGAAATACCAAGTGCTTAGGAGGTGGTTTATGACATGTTCGATACCGAAATAAGTTTCTCCTGTTTGATTTTACTAGATTAACAAGCAAGCATGAAGTTTCTGTTTGACTTTATTTCCTAAATCCTGAATCAATATGCAAATGATTTATGTGGCAAGTCACAGGGGAAAAATATTTGAGCAAAAATTCAGCTCTCATGATCAGTTTAATTATTCACTGCAACTTTAAAGTGTAGGCAACTGTTAAATAACCGATGTGGTATTATTAATTAATTGTTATTATTTCAACACTTCACACCATGCGTGAGCCTCCCCCCTATTTGAATATATAGCCGACTTCAGTCCAAGAGGCACATTCAAGTGTGTATGTGTGTGTGCTACCTCAACTATTAGTTTCTTTATAAACTTTAGTATTTGTGTATAGAATTGAATGGGTGAGACTTGATGGAAGGAAATCATACCTTGGGCATTATTGGTATGTCTTTAAGTCCCCATTTAGGCTGAAAACCACTTCCTAAAAATCCAATTCCCATTTCCTCTGCAACAGCTTTGACCTATTTAGAAGAAGGAAATGTGTGAAAGGCAACACGAAAATTTGATAGCAAAAGTATATAACTCAAGAAACCTCAAAAACTAAAGAAATCTGCTATGAGGACAATCAAACTAACACACAGATAATATTACAAATCTAATACAAGTGAACTTCGATCAGTATAATAAATCAATAAAAACTAGCCAGCTAAACAAAATGAAATCAGACTGGAATAGGTTTGCATGTACCAAAATATAGAACAAAAAGTATTTATAGATTATAACCTGCTGCTTACAACCTGGGCAGATATCATAGTAAACAAAACATTGTTCTATTTCACACAATTCTATTGCAAAAGAAAAAGAAGATGACAAGGAAAGCTAGAAATTTACCAAACATCACGGAATTGCAATATAATTTTAACATAATCTCATCCAAGAAGAAATGAACTATGGTGACAATGATTATGGCAACAAACTCTAGAAGCTCAAATTGAAAGAAAACATTGGAAACTTTATAATGAGCTTACTCCCATGCATGAAGCATATGATTAACTGAGCTAACCTGGTAAAGGTGTGAATTAACCTCAGCACAGGTTTGATGCAATGTTTCAAGAGGTGCACCACTAAGCTCAAATTGACCACCAGGCTCTAGTGATATACTTTGCTTCCCCTGGCCCAAGATATGAAGCTTTTCATTAAAATCTTACCAAAAGAAGGCAATAAAAAGTTATTGAGGCAAGCTTTACTATGGTAGTATGGCTGCATTATAAAGCAAGGCCAATAGCAAACAGACAAGAAAGCTTTATGAAAGTTGTGTTTGAGAAAGCAATTCTGGGAAGTGTTGTTACACAGATAGAACCATTAAGCATAATAATTCAAATTAATGACTAAAAGCAATGAAAATCTATCAAATGCTGTCCACATATAAAAGATGCCAGTTTACCTGTTTGAGGCCTATGATACTTTCCCCTTCCATAACTTTCTCCCAATCAAACCTCTCAGCAATTCCATTGAGCAAGTCTGCTATTTGTTCATATTTCATAGGCTGTAAGGTTTTTATCTCAAAACCAAACTTCTCATGTTCTGTACCTATTCTGCAGACACAACACAGTTGAGTTTATAAGACTTAAGTGCAGTAGAAGTTGGTACTCAAATCAAGGAGGAACAAAATACTATTAATTAAAGAACTAAGGTTCTTTATATTGGCACCAAACAATTAGTAGAAAACTATTCTCTCTCAACTGGGGGTCTACTACTGGTCAACCAATTTAAAATTGTACAAGAGCCTTGTCGAGGGAATGATAAACTAACCAATCATTGTCTTGTCTCTTTCATCAATATACTGAACATGACAATGTATGTAGCACGAATGCATTTAATACAACTTCCGTCTTTGAGCTTTTTCACACAGGCTTATTATTGGTGAGGGCAGAACTAAAATGTGCACTATGAATATATAATCAGTTTGTCTAACATTCCATCAAAGAAAAGATTAAGTTCTGATGGGACTTAAAGCAGAAAGGTCATATATGCTAATTTAAATCAATAAAAAGGAAACGTGGGAATCTGTACCTCCAGTTTTCCTTAGGCTTGCACCCAGAGGCAAGGTATGCTACAAGATCTTCTTTTGTCAGTGGTTCTGTAGCAACCACAGCATCTTCTGTTGGAGGGCTTGCGGCAACAATGACTCTACGTGCACTGTCCATGCGCAGGATCGGTTTTAGATGGGAATTCTTACATGATAAAGAAGAAAAACTAGCACGAGTGGCCTTCAATTTGGACATATCCATATTGTTTTCTACGCCAAAAACCACATGGTGGCCCGCCCTGCATCGTGTTAACTGTGCACGGATGCAACATGACAAAGCAGTCTGGGAAACAAGTGCCATGGTGTGTCCCTGAAAAAAATAAGTACACATGCATAACTATGGAAACATACTGTCTGAACACTCAATACATTGAGTTTCACACACTAAAATAATACAAGAGACAGCCCAATTATGTAACCCCACAAACTAAACTTTTCAATAACAGTCCCATGCCAGAGCATTTGCCCAACATCATATCTAATTGATATGATGCACCCAGCTACTGTAATTGCCTTGAAAAATCAACCAAGCAATTCACTCTCTTCAATTAGAATTTTCAGTCTGATTTCTCATCCTCCTCTTCCAGAATCCCAATTATTCCCCAATCTACCATCAATTCAATCTCACAGTCTAAAATAAAATAATTCAAGCTAAATGTTCCAGAAACCAAAAAATTCACACAGAAGTAACGGTAAATAAATTAAGAACACTAGAGAACGGTACAGATATAATATAATATAATATAATATAATAAAATACGCTAAAAATCAAACAAGCAGATCAATCAGGTAATGCAAAATCAACCAGCAACACTGTGGAAATGAAACAGATTCATTCTCTCGCAAGCAATTTCATGGAAATTAAACAGACTGAAATGAAATCATTACCAGAGACGATTCTAGAGCGGTGGTGACCGGAGCCGGTGCTCGCGGCCGCAGGATTTTCCTTATCCGACAAAAGGGAATCGAAATCTGGGGAAGAAAGCAGGAGCGCCGAGAGAAAGCAAAGTGAGGAAAGCCTCAACTCAACTTGCACTCATGTAGAGGAAAAATATAGTGCGGCACTGTACCAACTTTTTCCGTGGTCCACTTTTCTTTTCCCGCTGACACGTCACCGCAGTTTAAGAATCTCGTCATGTTGCTCCTTTCTAGGATTTTATTTTATTTGCTGACGCTCCTAATTATTACACTTTCGTGTGCTTTTATTTTTAATACCCAAATCTATTTCCATAAACTAAAATGATGTAATAAATGAATTCATATATCTGTATTAAATCATGTGTAGTTAATTACCTAATGATTATGATATGTAGATATGAGAATTAAGAATTATGTGCCGTTATAAATCAATTTTCACTTTATTTGACAAGTGAGTTTCAACGAATTTAGAATATCATATCATATGAGTTTGGTTTTGTACTCTTAATCGACTTGGTTCTACTCACATCGAGCCCTAAACTTTATTTTAGAGTGCACAATTTCATCCGACAATGGTTATGATCAGTTCGATAAAAAAGAAGGAATACTATGTTTTTCGTTGGAAATTTCTAACAGAAATCGTTGAATTTTCTTCTAATTTCTCATGAAAGATATTTGTCCGCTAGAAATGATTTTTTCGTTCGTCATATCCTATGTATGAAAATCCAGTTTAAGGAAAGCCCAAAAAATTATCGTATACCCAACCTGCCTCGTGGGGAAAAAGAATCAGAACAATATAATTATATTCAAAACCTCAGTTTGTAGTGAGAAACACCTCACTCCTCACTGCCACAAATAACAATCCACCAGTTGAAGTTCTAAAATGGAGGTTTCTTTCAACCTGAACCGTGCTCCTCTATCATCTCTGTAACTATTCTGAATATGGGTTTCAGATGGTGGCTTCATGCAGTTCTATTGGAAACGATGATGAAACCACCAGGAACATAGAAACCTGAGGTACTGCTAAACTATGATGTTCTAATGCAACTCCAAAGGGTGGATCTGAACTTTTCAAGCTGAATGAGTTTATTGCTTCTTTCAAGCACAAACATGAAGTTCATAGATTCTCCAAATTATATGGAGGCCATGCTTGCATTTTTTTTTAAATGTTGAATGGAACACAAGAGAGATTCATGCACATATACAGAGAGTACCCAACATATATAATTCACAGAGAGACCTTACATGGTGCCAAGTTAGGTACGACTCCAATGCTACCTGCCTATTTTCTTAAATCCCTTTCTTCTTTCTGGTTATACACATTATGGCAATATAAAGCACTATACTGGATAATTAAGAACAAGGAACTGTACATTTTAGAAGGGTTACCAGAAGATATCGTCATCTGCCACTGAGGTTCCAGAACGTGTGTCATCTTCCACTTCCTCTTCCATCTCCATCTCTGGCTCTGGAGACCCGTATTCGGATTCAATAGCAGCAAGGTTCTTCAGGTCAACCACTGAAAGCTCGTTTAAGTGCCTCACAACCAGGTCTGCAGCTGAAAGCTCGTAGACAGGATGCTTGCTGGCAACAGCCACACACTTCATCATTGCGTCATGAGCAGCCTCCACGGTTTGGTTTGAGTTCCCAAATACAATACACCTCTCTGGTATGAATTTGAGAAGCTGTGCAGCATATATGAACATATCTGGATCCGGCTTCCCCCTGTGCACATCCTCCGCAGCTACAATTGCACTGAAACAACCTTCAATCCCTATTGTCCTCATTGCAGCTTCAATTGCTTGTCTTGGGCGTGTAGACACCAATGCCATGGGTATCTTGTAATGCATCAATACATTCACAAACTCTTGAGAGCCACTCCGTAGCCTATAGATTCCACCTTGCAGTGCATGGTATATCTCCTCCTTTCTAGCAGCCATTCTTCTCACCTGTGCAGGATCTCTTGACCAACAGAGTACTTCGGAAATCGCTTGCTCATTCTTCATCCCCTCTATTCTTTTCAGTATGAAAGCCGGGGGAGGGGATTTTCCTTCCTCGTCAGATATAGCCATCCAGGCTTGTCTCTCGAGATCAGGATTATCTTCAACCATCACTCCTTCCCATTCAAATATAGCACCCAACCAACCACAACCCATCATTTCCTGTCGAAGCAATGGATTGTGTACTGCAGGATTATCTGCTTTATTCACAGGTGGCCACAACCCAGGTTTCCGATCATAATCAGTGTCAATCTGGTAGTCCAAATTCTGGGGTATCCTCTCTTCTCCTCTACGCGGATGCTCTCTTGTCAGCTCCATTGCTAGAGCCTTAAATCGTGAATCCACTGGTTTATCAACTCCAAGTCTTGGCCTTGCTATACACATAGGAGCGATAATCCTTCTTCCACGAACCTCCTTAGACAGGAACCCACATATGTACACTGGTCTTCGCCTATTGGACAGGTCCTTGACGGAAGATCTTCCACACACCGGGCGATGCCCAAGAAGAGAAGTTGCAGCAATTGATTCCACCATTTTCACCTAGCGGACAGAAGGCAGCCCACAGCCCGGCTAAAGGTCGAGCTGAAAGACAATTCCTCCCAAATCAGCAAAGACCCTTTTGAATGCTTCTCTAATTGGACTCAGGATCAACCAAATTAACCTATACCCAGCAGAGGGTTCAACAGTCAGATTGCAATTCTAGGATCAAACACTCCAAAATTTACACATCAATACATTAACAGAAGCTTACAAATAAGTGAATAAACCTGTAATCTGCCACAAACCTCATCGATCTCAATCAACAATCACATATACTTCAAAAAGGTAAAGAAAACACTAGAACCTTCCCACTAGTAGAACCCAACTTTAACAATAAACAAACCAGCAATCCAATAAACCGCAAAATAGCAAGATAAACAGCTACAAAACCTCGCAATAATCAAACCAAAGATCAATGAACAAAAACTCAATAAACCAATTTGGGCAATAATGTAAATAGAAATTCCAAACACCCACCAAATCATAGACCAGTTACAGTTCTAAAAACCCTCCAAACCGATCAAATTAACCCAACCAGACGCAAAACTACGATTAACGAAATGAGAAAATAAATACTAAACACATATATCTTATACAGTATACACCATAGCGATGAAAAACGAGGGGGTGGTGAATGAACCTGTGAAATGATCAGGAATCGAGGGCTAAGCTGCTTGCGACGGAGAGAGAAAAAATTAAGGACGACAAAGAAGAAGGATAAAGGATGAAGAATGAATCTTCCCCTTGTTTCTCGATTTCTGATTTTGATTAATGAGTTTTCTATTTTTTGTGGTTTATATTGAGAGCGGTTATTGAGACAAGAGACCGACCGGTCGTGCCGACGATGGCCGACCTACTACCTGTACACGTGTAGGTTCTATCCAGTTTTGGTATTTACAACAAAAACAAAACAATATTCTCAAGTAATATTCAACTCCCAAGTCTCCATAGATATTTCAAGGATTATTCATTCTTTTCCTTCTTATACAAATAACCAACCACCCCCACCTATACATAATCGTCCACTATCTAAATATGGACCATGTACTTAAATTGCTATTTTTCTTTTTCATACCAATGTATTTAAACTGTTAGATGATTAGGTATAAAAATATCTATAGTGTAGTTAATTTTGTCTAGATTATCGATTTCAATTATCAATGATATGATATTTTTCAATTATTGAGCGGATTCAACATAATATCGAGTTGGTATGGAAGGAGCAACAACACGCTAAGATGATGACGATTGACAAAACTTTCGAAAAACTCAGAAAAATTGGAGACAAAAAATACGGTCGAGATGAATCACAAAAACCTTCATGTGCATAATATTGAAATAAGAACGTGCTTAAGAATTTCGGAGGGTGCATATATGTAATCTATTTTCATTAATAAAAACTATGCAATTTATAATTTGTTTGCAACAAATTTTATCGAATATATATTATTTACTATTGAATATGTTTCAAATGGTCGATAATTACAAAGACGATTTCTACTATGAAGTATTTCAAAACAATCGATAATATTAAAAATGAAAAAAAAAATAAAAAAATATAGACAATTTCAAATAATGGATTTAGATGGACGATTTCAACCGTGAATGTTATTAAACAAAGTTATGAACGTATACAAATTATCAATAATATCTCCTCTCAAGTAAAAAGTTAGATACACATTTTTCTATTCCGATTACAATTAGGCACGCTTTAAAAGACAAATTAAAATAGTAACATAGGAAAGGGAGTGGAAGTTGAATAAGTCAGCAAATGGAAATCTTATTATCACTCACTCACTGACCAAAGACCAGTCTCAGTGTCTGCTGATTCACTCGTTTTCTTCGGTCAATTTTCAAACTTTCTCCGTTCCAATTGGAATTTCTTCTCAATTCAGCTGAGAGCCTACTTTTAAATCCTGAAGCTCTCACTTGCTTTAAATACAACTCCTTCATTCTCTCTGCTTCCTCATCACCTTCTCACCACTTGGCACTTATTGTTCTCCTCTGCCTTGCACTCTCTGTATCTGCAATCTCCATATCTCCTCCTACCAACATTTCAGTTCAACCCATTTGCTTAAACTGACCTTCTGCCCCTTCCATGGTTGTAATTTCCCAATCTGCTTCGCCATACTGCTATTTTCCATACCTCTGGCTTCTGCTTTGGCTTATTGGTTGCTGTACATTTGCAATCTCAAGACCATGTCAAGGACTTGAGTGGTACTTCCTCCCATCCTGAAGCAGCTTTCTTATCCATCTTGTGAACACAGTTTCTATTAGGGGTGTGATGGAGAGTTGGGAACAGAAGACACTGATAAATGAGCTGCTTCAAGGGTTGGAGCTGGCCAAACAACTGCAAGGTCATCTGACTGCATCATCGTCACTTGAAACCAAAGAGTTCTTAGCACAGAGGATATTGACTTCATACGATAAAGCTCTAATGATTCTGAACTGGAACGGGGAAAGGGAAAAGACCCCGACTGTGGGAGCAACAGCCAATGCGCCTGAGTCCCCGTTATCCTTAAATGGGAGTCCTTGGAGTGACAACCTCGACGAGGGTCACCAAGAACACAAGGATGACTCAAAAAAGAGGTGAGAATTGATCCTCACTTATGATTCCATTTCCAGCATATATGTCATGCATATAGATACTACTTATATGTATGCTAATACCTCTTTGGGTTACAGGAAGTTAATGCCCACATGGACAGATCAAGTGAAGATCAACTCTGAGAATGGATTCGATGGATCCCATGAAGATGGCTACAGTTGGAGGAAATATGGGCAGAAAGACATTCTCGGAGCCAAATATCCCAGGTAACAAATCTTTACCCATCTTTACCTTACAATATAATGCACAAAACAGAAGTACCTTTGGCTCAAAATGTTCTCCAAGGCCACACGTGAGCAGTTTCCCTTTTATAGGAGAGAAATCTAACTATGTACTTGCTCCATGTGCAGAAGCTATTATAGATGTACCTTCCGGAACAGTAAAAACTGCTGGGCTACAAAGCATGTTCAGAGATCAGAAGATGACCCTTCCATCTTTGATATCACATACCGAGGCAGGCACTCCTGCAACCATGCCAATCAATCCATTCCAGCACCGGCATCACCTGAGAAACAAGAAAATAAACAAGACAATCATCAGCTGTACCAATCACAGGAAGCTCTCTTTAACTTTCGAGCCAACCTGAGAGTCAACACTGACTTGGTCAATAATGAAACCCGTTCTCCCTTACCTTTACCCTCAACATCACTTGGATGCATGAAGAGTGAAAATTATACTTTTTTGCCTTCAAAGGTAGATAACAGCGCTCTCTTGGGTGGTTGTTCTCCGCCATTTTTCTCTCCCAGCACACCTGAAACAAACTACTTTTCAATGCCACCATACCACATGAACTACTTTGGAGGGGATCAAAACCTGCAATCTTCGGCATCTGATTTCCCTGAGATAATATCAACCAACACTTCAGCCACAAACTCTCCAATTGTGAATTTGGACTTCTCACTTGATCCAGTGGAGATCAATCCATATTTCCCATTTGACAATCCAGGATTTTTCTCCTAGACCCGCTCGGTAAGTTAGAAGTGAAAAACTGAATAAGATATATCCCATTGAGGCTGTTACATGCTAAATTAGGTGATCACAGCTTGTGCTAAGATAAGAAGAATTCTTGTAATGTTCAATAAGACCAAGAAATTTTGAAATTGCAGTTGTAGTTGCTTCAGCAGATAGAATAATATCAGTTGAACACATTGAATGATCCAAAACGCCCAGTGAAACATGATCCCAGTCCTCAACCATGGAAAAAGAAGATACCAGCCTTCAAGAGGAGATCTTAAGTCTATACAGAATGGGTAGCCACTCAAACACCATAGAGAGATTCAGGCAAGAGAATTTGTTATACGTACAGCTCTCAACACAAGAATTAAAAATATAATTCAAGGAAGTGTTAAGTTAAGCAATGAACCTTAAAAGTGCATATATAGTTTTATATGGAAGTGAAACTGAATACACTTAGTTTGATCCAAGTATGATTATCAACTTCTATTAGGAAACAAAAGGAGGCTATTAAATGTTGACATGATAAATAAGCAGCAAAGACTTTGAATATAGATAAACAAGGTCATCAATTTTACATTCCAAATCCATATTTCTCTCCAAGAGTTAAACATCAAGCCAATCTATGGCGTACAAGCCCGCGAAAGGAAAAAGAGCTAAATTCAAGTGAATGGGGAGTGTGGAGTACTTACATCAGATAATGGGTATGATAATAGATCCACATGGAAAATCTAAAGCCATTTCCTTACCTAGATATGCAAGGCTTCTTCACTTTGGTCCAGGGAACAACTTTAGATGTGAATTATTTTGCATTTTTAGCTTTCTTTAGAGCTTGCATCAACCCCATCACAATAAATAAGTTGGTAATTGTTAAAAGTGACTCGGCACCAGCATGTAACCGGTCCACATTAGACAAAGAAGTACCATAATGCACCTTGGCTGTGTCAACCAAATGACCATGAATTTAGTTCTGTACTTATGTGTAAACCTGGTTAATGGGAACCAAAATACATTTTTCCAAGAGATTAGAAATTAGCATAAATTCCAACAGGAACTGCTCATGAGCTAAGCCAACATAAAAAACCAACACAAAGTGTATAAGTAGAGTTGAAACTGAAACAAAGCTTTTGAGAATAAAACACAATGGAAATGTTATAAACATATGTTGCAAAACCTAAGAAATAACATTCAGCTATCCTAAATAATAAAACTAATATGCTAATTTTTCCTTAATGCTTCTGGTAAAATTAACACTGAACGAGCTTCACAATAGTTACCAGCATGTAATGTTTGAATGGCATAACTGAGAGAGACAGAAACTCACCCAAATTCATACATGATTTCAATTTCCCCCTAATTCCTAGAATTCCAAATCATAGTTCCTCCAAATACAGATTGAAAATGCAAAACTTTAAATGCCCACTTCCTCGAGAACTAAATTCATTTAACAAAAACAAAAGGAAAAGAATAGAAACAGAGGGAAATTAGAAACTTACTGGTAGCTCCGACGAAGGCGAGCAGGAAGTAGAACCCGAAGAGGGTGAGATTCGGAGCAGATTTGGATATGTTAATGAAGTAGAAGAACCCAATGTACGGGAAGATAGAAACTGCAAAGAGCTGTGAAGCTATACTCTGAGAATAAAATGTTTGTTCCCATGGATCTTCCTCTTCTCTGAACAAGTCTTCTGTTCCTGTCGCACCTCACATCTCTGAAATTTCTGCATAAAATGTCCAGAGGTTTTGCAAGAGCAGCTGAGAAACGCGAAAATTCGGAAATCTGCAGCGCAGAGAGGTTGAAGACAAGTGATCGCGACGTCATCATGAGCTCTGTTCCGCAAAATGGATCATCCATTGTGTTGGGCTCCGAATCCTTGAAGCCCATTTTACGGGTCCACTAATCCTACGGGTGATTTGGGCTTATTCAATAGAATAATTGGATCCACTAATCTTAAATGACTTTGTACCACCCGGAAGATGTAGGACACTAGCATAGTTACTCATCCATATCTAGGGTGCCTACCTGCATTTTTGGGTTTGTTCAAGGACTAAAATTAATAAGTGGTGTTAGAACTAGTTGAGTAAATTTGAACCTCCGTATGTTCAAATCGGTCTAATCATAATATGCGTAATCTAAATTATAAGTTTTTGAAAAATATAATTTTTTGTTTTAAATCACTTAAAAATAAAGTAAGCAGTTTGACCATAAAATGTGAATATGTGTCGAGTAACATGTACATACACACATCTAGATAGGACCACAAATTTTCTAGATTGATGAATGTTATGATTGTACATGACAACGAATTAATT
>JAYMTO010000126.1:0-16187 GCA_036898065.1 California macrophylla | reverse complement strand
TTATGTGTTCGTGGACATAATTTTGTGTAATTTGCCATTAATTTTTCTATTCATTAGTCATTAAAATTCAAGTTGTCCGAGCTGGCAATGTCTCATGCTAAATTGCTAGGTTTCACCAAAGACTCCGCATTGATGCCTTCTTGTCCCAATGATGAGCACCCTACGATCAGCTCTTAATCCTTTTCTTTTTGTATGGCGATTATTCTATTTATTACTATAATGCTTGTTCTAGTAGTTGTTATTGTTGAGTTTGCAGGCAGTTCAAATTATAGTTGCATTTCCCAACTTAAGGCTAGAGTTTGAGTGTGTGTATTTATTGGTTTTTAGTTATTCTTGTTTAGCCAGGTACATCCCTATATTTTTATTGTGTGTGATACAGCAAAATCAAAATCTTGTAAGATCACATGGCTTGTCGCCTTGCACATCTGTTTGCATACTGATTACATGGCTTATCGCTCTGCATTGACACTGTTCTATGTGGATTTTTGCACTTGGTTATGTATTTAATCCTTTGTGCACTGTACCAATAGCCACAGTTCTCCGGGTACGTATCATTGAGTCATTGACTGAGTTGTTGACCATGTGAGATAAGGACAATTTTCTGAATTTGAAATTGAGTCTTAATTATGTGTCTTGTGTTTTTAATACCAAGTGATCGTATAGTGTTGGAGTAATGAAGTATTTGGTTATGCATTTTTCAAATTCACAAGCTTGAATTCTATTTAAATCTGGATCTTTTTGTGGTTACCTTGTCTCTGCATTCCAATATCTTAAATTTGCCTGTGAACTTTATTCTTTGTATAATTTGAACATGATACTCTTATATTTGACATATTGATGTGATAATCTCTATGCATGGAGAATGCCTTCTCATCCCTTATTTTCTACTTGCAGAAAATTATCCTGTTGAATTCTTATATTTTGTGATTTTGTACTTCACTTAACCAATACTTTTCTTTGTTATTTTCTTCCTTTGATTTGGCAGACTGGCAAAAGCACTTTCGTTGAGCACAGAACATTTCTACACTTATATAGAAGTTTTCATAGACTTTGGATCTTTTTGGTTTTGATGTTCCAGGTGAATTTTGTTCTTGTATAGTTATAGTAATTCTTTGTTCTGGTTGATGATCCCTAACTTAGAAAACATTTCTTTTATCGACAGGCTTTGACAATTATAGCCTTCCATCACGGAAGTATCAATTTGAATACTTTTAAGATTGTACTAAGCATTGGGCCGACGTTTGTAATCATGAATTTCGTAGAAAGTAAGTAGTGATTTCAGTGGACACTGCTGTGCTTACATTTATTAACTGATTAAATCTTATATCTCAATTTTGTTGGATTTTTCTTCTTTTATTGATTGGCTGTGTGCTGCTAATGTAGGTTGTTTAGATGTTTTGCTCATGTTTGGGGCTTACACCACGGCAAGAGCCATGGCTATCTCAAGACTAGTTATTAGATTTTTTTGGTTTGGGTTGGCCTCTGTAGCTGTGACATACCTTTACATGTGAGTCATCTGTGATATTCTTTTTGTGGACAATTGAAACATATATGTTTCTAAGCAATTAAATGAATAACACAACTGCAGGAAGGTTCTGCAGGAGAGATATGACCGGAATTCAAATTCATTTTATTTCCGCATATACATTCTTGTATTGGGCGTTTATGCGGGGTTGCGCCTGGTTTTCACACTGTTACTTCAGATTCCTGCATGTCATACGCTGTCCGAGATGTCTGATCAATCTTTCTTTCAGTTCTTTAAATGGATTTATGAAGTAAGTTGAGCTCAATCTTTCTCAGCTGACGAAATAATTATAGGATGACATCTCAACTGATGGGCACGTTTCTTATCTATAATTTGAATGTTTCAGGAGCGGTATTATGTAGGACGCGGTCTTTATGAGAGGATGAGTGATTATTGCAGGTTTGTTTTTTAGTTTGTGTAGGGGATACTCTTTTTCTCATAATTTCTGTTATACATGCATTCTTGAAAAAGATAGGGCTTCCCAGTGCAGGAGGGACGTAATCGCATATTCTAATTTTAATTATGTGGTATGATGTTTCATTGACTTCTCTGGGTTTAGCTATGAGTTAAGTTTCTCTCTGTCATCTTCAGCATGAGATATGCAGTAATAAAATAAGTTAATAACACAGCTATGTAATATCGATTATCCTACATATGGAAGTATGATGCTTTTCCCTGCAGTGTTGTCATTCATGGCATGGGTATACGAAGTTAGTTTATTTGGCAGAATGTTGTTGCTCCATAGACTTGTTTTGGGGGTAACTTATTCAAGTTCAAGCATCTAACCTCTGCCATTAATTTCCCTAGAATTGGGAAAAGGAAAGGATAGGGATTGATTGGTTGTGTTTATTGCTGTCTGGGACAGAATAACTAATGTTGTCTAGTTGATAAACTTATTGACCATCTTCACCTTATTAATCCATTTAGACTGTAGTTTATTTCTGAAGCCTATTATGGTACCTTATCTTCTTGGGTAGTGGAACTACTTTAATCAAGAGGAAATTCTTGGTAACATATATTTTGTTTTGTTGTTTTTCTGTGAATACTAAGTGATTCATTTCTGGGTTAATTCTTGTTAGCAGATACATGGTTTGGTTAACTTAAATCTAAATCCTTAGATCTGATTTAATTATAATAAATGTGGGGTCCTTAGATAGGTCATTGTGCGATGCTATGAAATGACTTCTAAGAAGGTTTGCATTGTCACGTGAAACTGTTATTCAAGAGAACAAAATGTTGGTTTACACTTCTGTTACATTTTTTTCCAGGAATTAATAGTAACAATTCTTGTGGATTCTTTTCTTATGATGTACAGATATGTGCTCTATTGGTTGGTGATATTTATCTGCAAATTCACTTTTGCTTACTTTCTCCAGGCAAGTACTCTCATCTAAATTTGAATTGTTTCCCATTACTTTTAGCTTTTCCTCGTGTACATGGCCATGTAATTCTGTTTTGTCCACACTGTCATGTCAATTGGTTGTAATGCTTACTTTTATTGCAGATAAGACCTCTTGTCGGACCCACCAATATTATTGTTAATCTCCCGTCTCTGCGGTATTCATGGCATGATCTGTTCTCAAAGAGTAAGTTCATCATTTATTTACTTTCTTGACTTTACATTTATTTGTCATGCATTCCGATGTCTTATTATACTCCGTCCATAGAAAAATAAGTGTCCCATTTGTCTATTTGCAAGAATTAAGTATCCAATATTTAATGTTTGACTCCCACTCTTTATCCCCATGTGGTCTCTTATACTCACTGATCAAATTGTTATAACTAACTCATGCTATATTATTATTGGTAATCCATGACTAATAACTCGCTGGAAAAGAAATAAGACAATTTAGGACATCTTATTATGAAAGTGGGGAACTTATTTTGGGATGGAGGGAGTATTATACAGTTCAGTATAATAAATCATGTTTGGTTGTAGCATATGACCGGAATGAAGATCTACATCTACTATCTCTTACTAAAGTTGGTGTTTGTGTTTTGCAGACAATTACAATTTTTTGACTGTTGCTAGTGTGTGGGCTCCAGTTGTAGCCGTGAGTAATTTCTTTTCCTTTTCATTGCCTTCACATAAAGAATCTGGCATTATTACCTTCAGTATCATATAACAACTTTTGCTTAAGATATTACCTTGTGCTTTGTGTTATTCTGTAAGATCTGCATTCTTGTATTGTTTGAACTTGCAATTTCTCAGCTCTTTTTTGTTTCTCCAGATTTATCTCATGGACATTCACATATGGTACACTCTCTTATCAGCAATTGTTGGAGGTGTTATGGGTGCACGGTCTCGGTTAGGCGAGGTAATGCGGTGCTTGCTAATTATGAATGCATCATATTTGTGTGTGTGTGTGGGGGGGGGGTATTTCTACAATATGATGCTACCTTTATTGACCAATGCTGACTTTTTGCAGATACGATCACTTGAAATGGTCCATAAACGTTTCGAGAGTTTTCCTGAAGCCTTTGTCAAGAATCTTGTCTCCCCACAAACTAAAAGGTGCTTTGTAACTTCTCAGACATAATTGAGCTATTCGATGATTGTAGTCATTATCATTTCATTACCTAATCTGTTCTTTTGTGATGTGGTGATACTATTTATTGGCATAGAAGGTGCTTATGATGGGTGCATCTATCCTAATAAACTTGCTTTGGAAACCAGTAGATATGCCATTCTTTTGCTTGCACATAATCCTTGAAACTGAATTCTGAATATCACATATTTAATTGTAGAAAAAACTTTCTTGTTTACAAAACTTGGAAATTTTCTGATTGAACGTATAATATTGTATTTTCAAAGATTATGAGCGGATTGGTTTTCTTAAACAACTTCTGCCAGCCCCACCCCCTTCTTGTGTGTTCATGGTTCTCTTCATGGTTATTTCATTCATATCATCACTTACTGTCTGGAATAAGGAGAGTGATATAGGTGGATAAAAGTTTACTAGGAAATTGGCTGGCCGTGTGTGTTCTTTGCAAATTGACTATGAGTGCATGTTTAAGTTAATATCCTTGCTAGTTCTGAAATGTATTTTAGGTTAGATCAGAGCTATGATGACCCAACTAAATTCTCATGCACATTTTTGGTCATTAATAACCTCAGGTTTGGGGATTGTAACCAATATTGGTAATAACCACAGGTGTGGGGATCGTTACCAATAACCTCATGCTTATTATATGACGTCCGTGCCACTTCAGCCACATACAACCCTTGATTGATCATGCACATCGTTGCATATTAATGCATTTCTTAGTGTCTGATAAGATCCAACAGTAGTCTTTTATTGTATAAAATAGATTTATCATGGAGCATATTTATGCATTTTTCTTCACACAGGCTGTTCTTATACACTTTCTGTGTTCAAGGACGATCTTTCTTTCTTATAAACTCCTACTTGTATAAAAATGTGGGGTTCTTATACTTTTTACTTGTATTGTAGTTTTATCCTTGGATATAGGATGACAGCTATGTGGATCTATTGTATTATCACAATAACTATAATATTGTGAATGGTCCAACTCTAATCCTTAGTACATGTGTGTCTAATCAAGGAGTTGCTTCAAGGGCTATATCACCATGTTTAATTAGAAGGGGGTTAGATTTGGTGGTAGGGTGGAGGTTTATATTTCCTGAAAATCACCTCTCTATTTATTATGGCTCCCTTGTGATGCCTAGTTTGATGCATTACTTTTTTGTCAGTTTAGGCAGTATTTATGGCTTTCTTACAGTGATAATAATTAACATGTCACTTTTGCAATTTTCTCTACGTTCTTAATAAATTCTCTATCCTTGTGCTATATGCAGGATGCCCTTTAATAGACAGTCATCTCAGGTATGTGCTAGATCTAAAAGGGGCAGTAGAATTGCACATTCTTTTACATGATAACATAACATTGATATTTCCACACATTTAGGAAACCAACAAGTGAAAGCTACTAAATAATACGTATGGCTTATAGCTCAAACAACTAATAGCAAAATTTTCTCACCTGTATCTGCATATAGTCCTACTTTGAAATGACAGATCCGGGTACTAGCACCTCACACTGACATGTGGCAATAGAAAACATTACTGGGCTGGGATTTAAGTTCATATAAGAAAACATTCAAGCATTTCTTGAGTTAGATTTTGGCTCGTTGAACAATCTAGTTTGCTGGTTATACTTTATGCAGTATTGACAAGAATACCATACTATAACATGTTTTAGTGAAATAACTGCTGATTTTTCTTGCTTCGCTGAGTATCTTGCTGGTATATGGTGCACGGAAATTCTATGTTTGTTCCTGTTAGACACATCATGTATTTATGTTGGACACGGCATGTATGTATCTTTGAGATTTTCTTGTAGAATTTTAATCCTATACATTGGCAGACACACAAAACTAACAAGAGAATAAGTAACCTCTATTCAAAAAAGCCAATTTAATTTCTTCCACGAAAAAAACTAATCTCTTCCTTTGATTTTGTTTTAAAAGCACAATGTATACAGTAATAACGATTTCCATGTGCAAGAAATTGGTTTTAGTATATTTAACAAAAAAAAATCGTACTTTATAATGATTGTCGCATCACATTTCAATATGTAGTAATATCTGTGTTAGATTCGATTTTTATTGATTATATCATTAGTATGTTATATAATATACATTTTTTGTTTTGAATAACTACCTTTGATGTGCATATTGTGCCCGTATCATATTGTGTCCTGCATCTCAAGTCTGCAACATGGACATACACAACAAAAAAGAGAGTCCAGTTGCACGGATGCTTCATAAACTTCTCTCTCTCTCTCATTTTTAGCTAAGTATGCAGTCCACCATTTTTATTTTTTCCTCAATTACAAGGCCAAGTTCATTGTTTGTAAATATTCCTTTCATCAACTAATCATTGTTTATTGGGGTACCCCCAGCATGCTCTTCCCTAGGTACATATTCATGGAAAAATACCCAATTGATCTACAAATACATTTTCACAAGCTGCTTTAGAATTATATGCTCTATGAGGAAGAATATCATCTCTTTTTATGTTCTTTACTTCGTTATTATCATTGTCTTTTTTCTTTCTTTTGAGTTTTTTTGTTCCCATGTTCATCAAGTACTATAGATATGTTGAAAGTTTTAGGATGATTTCTTGTGACTTTTTACAGTTATCTATGAACTTCCTATAACTAATATACTTGTAAGTTTTCTTTTTAATCACAACCTACTCTAGGATCATATTAATGATCTCTTGCAATTCTCCGTGTAGAAGTATACAGTACCACCGAAGAAAAATATATAAAATAATAGCTGCATATAAAGGGAAGAGTCAAACCCAAAAAATTATTCACTATGAACAAATAGTCAGGTTCCATGGTAATTTTATATATTATGATAGTAATAACCAATCACGGTGAGTTCCAACATCCTAAATGAAGTTATAAACCTTGCATATACATCAACATCTTACCGTTCACTATTTAGAATACTCTTTCTCAGGCACTTGAAACATCTAATTTATGGAAGTGTTTTTGTGTACATAGCCTTCTCAAGATATGAACAAAACATATGCAGCCTTGTTTTCTCCATTTTGGAATGAGATCATCAAAAGCTTGCGTGAGGAGGACTACATCAGTAACAGGCAAGTTGAAGAGGAATGTACTTTCAGAAGGAAAAAAGCACAGTTGTCATCATTTTTTCAGATTAATTACGGGCGTGGACTTCTTATTACATTCTTTTTATGTGCTTTCAGGGAAATGGATCTGCTTTCTATTCCTAGCAATACAGGAAGCTTGAAGTTAGTTCAGTGGCCATTGTTTCTCCTAAGTAGCAAGGTACAAGATGTTGGATATTATTTAAAGAGGATTATTTCCCAAGTCATATATTTAACATAAATGTTGGTGGACAATTACATTTTCTAGATCTTGCTAGCCATTGATTTGGCTTTGGACTGCAAAGATACACAGGCAGATCTTTGGAATAGGATATGTAGAGACGAGTACATGGCATATGCAGTTCAAGAGTGCTATAACAATGTTGAAAATATTTTATATTCCCTCGTAGATGGTGAGGGAAGACTTTGGTATGAATCTTCTCATGCGGCTACATGGTTTTGTGTTGTTTATTTTAATTTTAAAATCCTATTATATTCATGTTTGTCTACCTCAATCAAAGGAATGAAGTAACCATGTGATTTTTCTATTTTATCATTACCTTTTCTGTAGGGTTGAAAGGATTTTCCGAGAAATCAACAGCAGCATCGAGGAAGGCTCACTTGTTCTAACCTTACATCTTAAGAAGCTTCCTTTAGTAGTGTCAAGATTCACAGCATTAAGTGGGCTCCTGGTACAAATTCTTTAACTATAGATGTCATTTCTGCTATTGGATTTTCTACTCCTAGAATCAATGCTAACCCTTGTGTTACTATTCTAGAGATATTTTTGTTTCAACCTGCTGTCTGTTTGCAGTTGATTACAGTGAATCTTCTTTTCAGCTTAGGCTAATGTTCTTTTCCCCCTTCATTTTCATAACTTCTTAGTCTGGCTGAGTGCTGATAGTCGTTTTTGTTATTTATTCACCACAGCTTGTAGAGAATTCTTGTTCATAGTGACCTAAAAATAATATCAATTTTCTGAAGGCTTTATATCTTGTATGTAACTAATATTACCAACCTAAGTCGGGTCAAGTGGCAAAACACCGCTTCTACATAGTCAAGGTCTTGAGTTTGAACTTCGATACATGCATTAGCTTTAAGTCTGAATCCAACACTTTTTGGCTCAAGCTTTAGATAGCTTGAGTGCTGATAAAAAATAATAATATTGCTATATTGCATTTCTCACAGCATCTAGTGTTTTTGTTAATTAAGTGCTTCATAGAAATGGTTTTATATTTATTTATTTGTAAGGGCTTTGTTACACTGTAAATGAATTCGTAGTTCATGTTGCTGACATGGTTGTCTCTTCTATTTTCACCTTTTGCTTTTCCTTTTCACTTTAACCAAAATTTCACTGGTTACAAAATCACTTAAGTTCTGTTCTGTGAAAGGTTAATTGTTTTTCTGATTAGCGCATATATTGTTTTTGGTAACTTAGCTGTTACTAGAGTAGTTTCTCAATCTATCTTTACTGCTATGACAATTCTTTTCATGTTTAGATGCTGTTATGGTAGTTTTGTGAATAACAATATCTGCATCTCAGATACGTAATGAAACTCCAGAACTTGCTAAGGGTGTTGCGAAAGCTGTCTATGAGCTATATGAGGTTGTTACACATGACCTGCTGTCAACTGACTTAAGGTATATGTTTTGCTTAACATAATTGCTTGCTTGGAGCATATGTTGGAAGCTCATGTAATAATTCAATACTTCAGGGAGCAACTTGATACATGGAACATTTTAGCGAAAGCAAGAAATGAAGGACGCCTATTTCAAAGGGTAGACTGGCCAAAGGATCCGGAAATTGTAAGATTCAAAGTGCTCCCCTGGTTTTATTTTAATCTATTGTATTTACTAAACAGTTACATCTTGTCTGTATCACAGAAGGAGCAGGTTAAGCGGTTGCACCTTCTTCTTACTGTAAAGGATACGGCATCTAATATTCCAAAGAATCTTGAAGCGAGAAGGAGATTAGAGTTTTTCACAAATTCTTTATTTATGGATATGCCATCGGCAAAGCCAGTTTCTGAAATGATGCCATTCTGGTAGTTATAAATCAACTCAGGGAAAGTTATTTACAAGTGATGTCATCTAGTTTAAATCAATCTCATTTTTTATTTATTTGAGTGTAGTGTCTTCACCCCGTACTACAGTGAGACTGTTCTCTATAGTTCCTCTGAATTGCGCGTTGAAAATGAGGATGGAATATCAATCCTTTTCTATCTTCAGAAAATATTTCCAGGTATCCCCTCATTTGTTTTTCTATGAGGCTTGTCTATCCAAGGTCAACATGGTTGCTTTCAATTTTGTTACCATCTGGCCAATTATAATCCTATTTCCTTTCCTAGCTATTTCAAGTTGGAATGCTCAACAGTTTTGAGATCTACTTTGGTGTTTGTAAAAGTACCCCACACTTAAAAGTTGAAATTTTAGATCTGCTGGGCCACACCACATAATAGCTCAAGCTTTTGGTTGGAAAGTTTACTGTTTTCATTATTGCTTTGCATATCACTTTTTGCAGGACTACATTGTCATTTCCTCTCTACACTGCTTCATTCAGTTTTTTTTTGTACTTGAATGGGTATTTAGAGAAATATTAATTACACAGTTTTGCTAGCTTTAACTGTCCTGAGAAATCTGACAGAAGCAATTATCGTCTCTACATAATATGTTTCTTCAAAAGTCTCAAAGTGTTTACTTTTGTGGGAAATTAAGATGCATGCTAATTATCTGTTCTCATTCTTCTGCTTTGCTCTCATCCTAGAGCTTCTATGACATGATTTCAGTCTGTTTTGTTTACTCTCTCTTAAGTTCTTCCTTTCTGAGGTTTCTTTCTTTCTATTCTATTCTATTCTATTGCCTTTGGCGTGGAGAGTTATGCTCCCTAACTCTCTTTTAATGAATTTATTTTATTGCTGATCAAAATGATAAATGCTAAACTTCATGTATGTCTGAAATAGCTGTGAAATGATCCTATTTTGTATGACTGAGAATTTATTTATCTGTTTCAGATGAGTGGGAGAATTTTTTGGAACGGATTGGTCGTGCTGAATCCACTGGAGATGCAGATCTTCAGAATAGTTCAAGTGATACCTTGGAACTTCGATTTTGGGTGTCTTATCGGGGGCAGACTTTAGCCAGGACTGGTTAGAATCACTT
The DNA here is from genome assembly GCA_036898065.1 of California macrophylla. Classification (NCBI taxonomy): domain Eukaryota; kingdom Viridiplantae; phylum Streptophyta; class Magnoliopsida; order Geraniales; family Geraniaceae; genus California; species California macrophylla. The sequence goes on along the minus strand of JAYMTO010000126.1, from coordinate 5,855 downwards.
AACTACAGAAACCACATAGATATTTAAAATGTTGTTAGATAGTGAAATTTTATTGAAAAAAAGTTTATTTACTAGCTCTGTTAGTATGTTATCTCGAAATGATTTTATTGGATGACTTTATTTTATGTAAATGCAGTGCGTGGTATGATGTATTATAGAAGGGCCTTAATGCTACAAAGTTTTTTGGAAAGGAGAGTTGGAGGTATGTACGTTACTAGAGTGACCACTTCTTGCTATTTGAGTATAAATCATTGATAAGCTCTCTATCATGTTCTCGATCTATAGTGGCTGATTATTCTCGAGCTGAGTTCCAAACAACTCAAGGGTTTGAGTCATCACCCGAGTCAAGGGCACAAGCAGATTTAAAGTTTACGTATGTGGTGTCCTGCCAAATATACGGGCAGCAAAAGCAAAAGAAGGCTCCAGAAGCTGCTGATATTGCTCTTCTGCTGCAGAGGTATATATACATTTTTAATTTCTCCCTTGAGTGTTTGAGCTTTCTTTAGTTTCAAAATGTTAGTCTCTGTGTTTTTGCTCTTGGCAGGAGTTAAATAGCGATTCTTTGAATTATATTATTGTGAAATTATGACAAATAATCCAGAGGGCCTTATTTATAGGAATGTAAAACCAAGTAATGTCTGCAGTGTTAGCCTAAGGTAGCATTTTCATAAATATCGGGCCATGTCATATCCAGTATGTAGCCTTTATATTATTAATGATCTTGGCGCATGTGAAAATGGCTGTGCTTGTATTCAAATATGAATGAAAATTAAGAATATGAATTGTGAAAATTGTATTGAGTTTTTCAAAAACTGTTCCCTGCATTAGAACATGCCTTTTAACCTCATCATCATTCTAACATTTTATTGCCTTCACAGCAGCATCTCTTCTTTGTATGGGTATTGATTTATACAACCACTAAGCTGGGCTGCTAGCCTTCGAAGTGCATGCATGTATGATTAATTATATCTTTCCTTACAACACTGGACTGTTTGAGAGCTCATTCTCAATTCTTGTTAAGTCGCACTGTTTTTAGTTATGAAATTTTTATTTAATTTTATTGATTTCCAACATGATCAATATTTTATATGATGGTTAACATATTTCTTAGTCTGTTGGTAATTCTTTGATTCAATATTCATGCATGGACATCTTCTTTAGGAATTCTGTGGTATGGTCATTGACTACAGTTATATTGCTTGTCAACTTCATGTTATTATTTATATAATTATTTTGCATTGTTAGAAATGAAGCACTACGAGTAGCCTTTATACATGTGGAGGAGAATGATGCGACTAACGGAAAGGTTGAGAGAAGCTTTTATTCAAAGCTGGTTAAAGCGGATGCACATGGAAAAGACCAGGTACAGTGTTCATCAACCTTTGCTTAATTAAACTGGTGTTAAAGTCTTATCCTGCATGCATCATATTCATCTCAGTTTATGCTTCATGCAAACTAACAATACTGAAAATAAATGAGACTTGCATTACTCTGCCGTGGTTCTTTAATGCTGATAACAAAAAGTAGATACAATTTTTTATATTTTGTCCACAATGACAATATAAAAAAACTTGAAACCTTTATATAGAAGCAGAATTGTGATGGACAGCAGTTATTTTTATGAGTCAAGTACAAAGTAAAGCCACAATGTCATACAAAGTTAAGGCACAAATTATACTATATCGAAACCATATTACAGATTCAATTTAGGGCCACGACAAAATAGTTCCGCGAAAATAGAATTTGTTATTGCCCTTGGTAAGATACGGTATGAGAAAGGATCACACTGGTTCACCCTTTCTTTGGCATGGCCGCAAGCCGCGTGTACATTCTTGCCATGGACTGATAACCTCTAATATCGCCCGAACGCAGAAGATTTCCTGTCAGAAGTAGAGGAGCGATGAACAATTCATATGTAACACGACAACTTTGCTGTACGAAAGATGGAAAGAGTAAACCAGCAAGAAAGTGCAGGTCTAAACAGAATTCGGGTTTTGTTTTGAGCTTTAAATTTGTTTCCCTAAACTATTTGCCGATGTTAGCACCATAACAGTACCGGAAAGATAAATGCAAGGAGCTCAATGACATGCATTTGTATTTCTTACCCTTATAATATCAATTTCAAGTCTTTAAAAAAAACTACCGATGAGAGAAATTGACTAATTGGAAAAAGAAAATTATGAATTCCCGATGATATGGGAATGTATTGGTGAATGACCATACTTATTGAAAGCATACCATTATGGATAACCAAATCGATGCTTTTCCTCAATTTTAAAATGTTATAATTGAGATACGACAATCACCATGGCGTATGGCATGCATTCATGGATGACCATACTCCATGGACGGAAAACAAAAGGTGTATCAATTACCTGAATCACAGTTCAGCGGGCTATCAGGTTCAGGGTGGGCCATCAAAGCAATTATAGCCCTACAAACAGACTGAAGTGTCCAAGCCGGGCTCCATGCATTCTTCAAAATGTCAAGGCATATCTCACCCGTCTGCACAAGTAAAAAAAGAAGAAGAAAGAAGAATAACTAACAATTGAATCAAACATCTCTGTAATGCCACTGTCTACAAAAGGTTTCCAGTACAATTTCAACTCCGCCAACCAAACTCGGTTGCCTGTCTCAAGCCAAGATAAAGGATGAGGGTTGTTGGTAGGCTAGTGACAACCATACATAAAACCAAGGTCACATCCTTATGCTATGAACCATAGCATAGAAAAGCCTACCTCAATTGATTGGGAAAAGGCTAAGTTGAAGAAGAAGAAAAAGATGTATGTTGTCCAATTTGGTAGCCTACATATCCAATTTTGTTTCATTTTGGTCATTTTGCCACAGAGCCGTCAAATCGGAGTGGAGTGAAATGCCGACGTCTGGATGTCACGGCAACCCGATGTAATAGTTCCATGACAGAGAAGCCCGACTTGGATACTAAGGTACTAAATTGGAATAAGTAGATACTAAGGATATACCAAACTGGAACAAAAAACTTTTTAGGTACCAGATTGAAAACAGTGGATAGCTGCCCACCTTAAAATGTACATTGGGATGAAATATTTTTGTCAAGAACCGCACTTGAGGAGGCTGAAGAGGATACTGCTCAGGGACTGCAAAAGCAAGCTGGAAGACACCACCTTCAAAAGGGGTCTCCGAAGGTCCCTGAATAATTGCAAGATTAACTTGAGCGAATAACAAAAGTAACATCCCCGTATTTTTCACCATGACTAGGCTTACCTTGATAAGGGCAGTCCATTTAAATATGTTCGAATCATCGCATACTAATTGAATATCTGGATCAGCTACTTTCTCTCGCTGCACCTCCTTGTATTCCTTGAAAAGCCTAGCCCTTGATGCCTGCACAAAATAGTTCATGAGGAAGGTCTTTGAAAATACAACAGAACTCAGTGTTTTCATAGTGTACACTATAAACCATAGGAAGATACTTTGACAAGAGGCTTAGAAGAATACACTTGAATACTGTATACTTCAAAACTCCCAGACCATACAACTCTCTATATTTCTATTAGTCACTCTATCTAGGAGCGTAGGCTGGTGTTTCAAATCACAATATGCTTCTGGAGAACTTATGGCGGTGAGAAGTGCCATCCTACACTCTTGGGGTGTGCAGGGTGGTAAGGCAACTGGTTCTGGTCCCCATACACAAAGGTTCAAATCCTTTGTCCCTTTTCTAACTTTGAAGTGAGCAAAATCATCCCTAATATTTGTCCCAACAGGGCCACAGTTCATCCTCTTTCCTGTATACACATTTTCTAGTTTTCCTTTTCAAACTGAAAAATGCTTTGGGAGTCATTCAAGTTGAGAAGACAATATTAGAAGTTAGATCACAAGAATAAATGGGTTGCACAGTGAGAGAGTCTCTCATCATTTGGGATGACTCAAGGCTGTTTTCCTTATTCATGCCTTGAATCTTAGGTCCCAAGGCAGAACCGTCATATAAAGGCACAAGAACGACTCTAGCTTATGAATATAATATGTCAATAGATTTTATCAGCGCAAAATGTTCCGAAATAGTCCTAATGTTATGCATTTAGTTCCACGTCGATACTTAACTTCAGTTCTGTTCCAATTTAGTCCTAAGCTTCCAATGTCGATTTGAACAATTTGTCCAAACTTTGGCCAAACTGACTATTTCCTTTATCATCACATGATATTAATTCTCCAATCTTCATACAATGACCACAACAATAACAACATTAAGGCAGTGCTTACATAAATACATAAAAATAGATATAATTGGTAGCAAACCTGCATTATAGCTACTCCTCCCAAGTGTGAATTCTACAAATGCCACAGCCAGCAAAAACCCAAATCCGAAAACTACAAATCAAAATTAAGGAGATCATTAGACTAGCAAAAAATTCAACAAATCAGCACATGGATCGCATGAACCTCAGTTAGCAAAAACTCCATGAATACCCAAATCAAAACAAACAAACAAACAAAATCCAAATTTGATAATAGAAAATAAGACTAAAAGAGAGGAAATCGTGGAAAATCGAAGAAATTGAAGAAGGTGCACAAGTTCCACTGTTCCGATTCAGAGAAGACTTCACACCGAAGATCTCAAAGTGAAAAATTGTGAAGGAAATCGAAGATCGGAGAGAAAAATTGCTATGAAACAAAATAAATAAATCAAACCCTGCTGCTGAAGGAGATTGAAGACTCGTTACCTCTGTTTGGGTGCTGAGAAAATGAAAGGCAAGGAAAAGAAAATCTACCTCAGATTAATATGTCGGGGAGGAAAAATAAATCATTATCGATTGTTCTTCAAACCTCTTTTCATTTTTCCTGAATAATATTAAATTTGAGCTAATTGTTTTGCGACCCCTCACCTCTATACTATTTCTGAAATCACCCCAACAATTAACTTTTAAATTCCTGTACTAGATAAAGATCGTCTTATTTGACGGGACCTGATGTCTACGACTCTACGAAGGTGAAGGTAAATATCATTATCTTCAAGTTGACATGTTTTGTATATAACTTCTCAACTAAAAAAATCTGATTTTAAGCCTCCTCAACTTTCATTTTGTGTCACTCAGTTAAAATTTGTCGTTTTCCGGTTAAGTTGTGATGTAAAAACACAAAAATGTCTTTATTGTCCATCAAATTTTCAAACAAATTTCATTGTGACAAAAATAATAATGAGATTCATGGTCTGTGGAAGCAATCCCATAGCTCACACGAGTCTGCTTCAAACCCTGGTCTTGTAATCTTATCGGGAGGATTAAACAATTTTTTATCACAATAACACTTGTTGGAAATTTGATGAACAGTAAGAGATACTATAGTTTTTTTTATATCCCAACTTAACTGACACAAAATAGAAGTTTGGGAGACTTTTTTTTTATAATTATAATGTGTTATGTGCAAATTAGGGATAACAAAATAACTCGAACTCGACGAGTACCCAACGCCCCCGACCCGATGGGGGTGAAACGTTATATACGTTATAGGATGACCTGGTTGTTCGGGAGTGGGGGTGAGGGTGATCGGGGGTGAGCGTGTCCCGTCCCGCCACATATATATACAATTATACATATGTAATATATTGTCAAATTTTATACTTAGTTTAGTAAAAAAAAATCTTGAATATGTAAGATCTTGTGTCATGTTCGATTTTAGACTATTAGTTTTTGTAATATTTATTTAATGAAAAATCATAAATCATCCACACTCTTTCATTAATATAATGAATAATATTTAAAAAACGAGGTTGAGGATTCCCGAACCCGATAGAGACGGGGGACGGGGTTTTAGAATGGAGGTGAGAGCTGGAGAGGCCACTCCGTTCTAAACCCACCCCGTTGTCACCCCTATTGCAA
>JAYMTO010000125.1:0-16217 GCA_036898065.1 California macrophylla | reverse complement strand
TTCTCCTAGAAGTGCAAGAAGAGTCTGCCCTGGATGATAACACACCTTCTGGCCCACCTCCTGGAAACACCTTCTACATCCTCTTTTTACCTGTCTTGGATGGACAATTCCGGGCAAGTTTGCAAGGGACTTCTGCGAATGAGCTCCAGTTCTGTGTCGAAAGTGGTCAGTTGGCAGTTCTTGATCAATGTATCGACTTATGTACTTCAGAGGTTTCATTCATAGTTCTCTTATCTTCATTGTTTGCGATTTTTTCTTTGCTCACCATTTCAGGAGATGCTAGTGTTCAGACCTCGAAGGTGTTGGAATCAGTATATGTAAATTCAGGAGACAATCCATTTGAGCTCATTAAGAATTCTGTCAAGTATGTGTTTGCACTCTGTGATTGTAATCCTGACTTGAATGCAATTATGTTAATTTGAGTTGGCAAGTGGAAAATTAAGCTTTCAATTGTTTTATGGTGTAGAATACTGGAGAAGCATAAGGGCACATTCAGTCACATTGAAAACAAAAAGGTAATCTATTGGTCCTAATGCTGATCCTGAACACTAATGATCGATTGTTGTTTCAACCCAAATATATGATTCAACTGCTAGATCCCTCCTCATTTAGACTGGTTTGGATGGTGTACTTGGGATGCCTTCTATACTGCTGTCAATCCACAAGGTATCAGAGACGGCCTTCAAAGGTAAGACCATATTTTCATTTAAAAAATATACTTTTATAGTTTTGGCTACTTAGAGAAAAAGGTGATCCAGATAAACAATTACAACCTTTTATCTTATATGATGACTGATCTCATTCTTTTATGAATGCATTGTTTCTTTAGTTTCTTGGATGGTGGCTGCTCACCAAAATATATCATTATCGATGATGGTTGGCAAGATACTCTAAATCTAGACGATACGCCGTGAGTATTTTCTCTCAGTTGGATGGAACTTATGTTCCAAACTTTATCCATTTACATCATATTGTTAATCGGTAAGCTCACTTCTTCCATTTATCTATAGATTTTCAACCAGATTGGTAGACATCAAAGAAAACAACAAGTTCAATAGTTCAGGTTCAGAGGACTCATGCATCAATTTCCATGAATTTATTGATGTCATCAAAGAAAAATATGGATTAAAGTAAGCATACACGTGAAATTCCAAATTCCTTAATTTTGTGGAGACCGGGTGGTTTTTGCAATTTTTTAATGACAAGACTGTATTTATGCAGGTATGTCTACATGTGGCATGCTTTAGCTGGTTATTGGGGAGGGGTCCTTCCATCATCTGATAAAATGAAAAAATACAACCCGAATCTTGTTTATCCCATCCAGTCACCTGGTAACATTGGGAATCTCAGGGATATTGCTATGGACACCTTGGAGAAATATGGCGTTGGGGTTATAGACCCTCAGAAAATTTATGAGTTTTATAATGATCTTCATGGCTATCTTGCAAGCAGTGGAGTTGATGGAGTGAAGGTAGATGTTCAAAATTTAATGGAAACTTTAGGATCTGGTTATGGCGGAAGGGTTACATTGACTAGTCAGTATCAACAAGCACTTGAGCAATCTGTTGCAAGAAACTTCAAAGACAATAACTTGATATGCTGCATGTCTCACAACACAGACTGCATTTACAGGTACTTTATTGAATTGCACAAGTATTGAATCGAATAGGCTGTACATATCAAACTTGGGAAGCAAAAGATAATCAAGTGAAGTGTTTCGCTGGCAGTTCAAAGATAAGTGCTGTGGCAAGAGCATCAGAGGACTTCATGCCAAGAGAGCCCACATTTCAGACCCTACATATTGCCACTGTGGCTTTCAACAGTTTTCTTCTAGGAGAGATTGTGGTGCCAGACTGGGATATGTTTCAGGTTAGAATAGTATGTCTTGCATATCTGTAATAGTATATTACCACTGCAATGCATAAATGAGTGAAGTTTTTGATACAACGCTGAACCATTCCATTTGCTATATTAAATCATGATGTACAAAATATTTGATTTTTTTTTTTATGTTGAGACATGTATCTGATAGTTGTGTAAACATGTATGAACATCCAACTGCTGGTGCTTTTCTATTCTACTACAATAGCGATTTTAGAACCTGAGCATTACTATATTGCAGAGCAAACATGGTACTGCTGAGTTTCATGGTGCAGCAAGAGCTATAGGTGGGTGTGCCGTGTATGTAAGGTGAGTTGCAATGCATTAACTATAAAGTTATTTTCCCTGTATCACTAGAAGACAGTTCAACCTGTACCAATTATTTGTTTCAGTGCAACAAAGTGAGTGTATTTTATATTTTTGATATGATTACAGTGACAAGCCCGATACTCATGATTTTGGAATCCTCAAAAAGCTTGTGCTTCCTGATGGCTCTATCCTTAGAGCAAGACATGCTGGCAGGCCCACTCGAGATTGTTTATTCATAGACCCCGTCATGGATGGAAAAAGGTAAATTATCATATGAAGAATTGCACTCTTTGATCACTCGTCCTTCCCTTGTATGCTCAAAAAGTTGTAAGGACAATCAATACCTCTTTGCATTTTCTTTATGTAGTCTGATGAAGATATGGAACATGAACAAGTTCTGTGGGGTCGTTGGTGTCTTCAATTGCCAAGGTGCAGGAAGTTGGCCTTTGAAAGGCGGGGGACAAGAATTGCCCTCCACTGCACCTACACTTGCACCCATTACAGGCCATGTTAGTCCTCTAGATGTTGAGTTTCTTGACGAAATCAAAGATGAAAATTGGAGAGGCGACTTTGCAGTATTCGCCTTCAATTCAGGTTAACATTTTACTCTTGTTTCGACTCCCTTGTATGCACCCAAAACCAGCTTCATAAACTGATAAGTTTTTTTGTACTGCAGGATCGCTTTCCATATTGCCAAAGGAAGGAAACCTCGAAGTTTCACTGCAAACTCTACAATTTGAAGTATTTACCATATCTCCTGTCAGGGTTAGTGAACCAACCAACTTTCACTTTTTGGTAAATTCTTGTTTGTGTAAACTCTAAAATGTGAACCATACCAATTGTTTACTATGAACAGGTTTTTGGACAACACCTTCAGTTTGCTGCAATAGGATTGCTTGACATGTACAATTCCGGTGGAGCAGTAGAAGCTATAAGCTGCATTGACAACCCACCAGAGCGCACAATAAGAATCAGAGCGCGAGGATGTGGAAGATTTGGAGTCTTTTCGAGCATGAAACCAAAGTGTTGTCTGGTGGACACCAATGAGATGGAATTCACATACAATGCTGGAGATGGATTGTTGACAGTTGAGCTCCAAGGTCCATGCAATGTAAGAGAGGTTGGTTTTGTATACTGACGCATCCAACTCCGAGTCAAAAACCATACATATTCTTTAAGAAACGCCAGTGTAGGTTACTTGAGGATTCAAAGAGAAAACTGATTTCAACAAGAACGACATCTTCTTCCTGGTTGTAACTTTAAGCATAATCACGTACATTATAAACCATGCATACATATCATTATATGAATATTACATCATCCTTACATATCATTATATGAATATTACATCATCCATACTTGGTTGTTCTGTGATGAGTTAATTGAACGTGCCTTAGAAGGAAGTCAGACAGAAAATTGAATGGGCCTATATAAATATCTGAAAGCCCGTGAGAGATCCGGAGAAAGCCCAATATTATCCGACTATTTTGGACCATCCACCGGGATTTTTCTACCAGTATTTACGCACCAATCTTCTTCACATCCAAAAACCTCTTGAGCCATTCCATACCCTTATCCTCATCTCCTCCTGTAAAGTGTAAACATGGCAGCAACAGGGACCTCCGTCGTCTTCAAGACCTTGTCAATGGCAGACTCGTGCCTTCTTTCTCTTCCCTCCATCTTCGCGCCCAAGTCTTCAACTTTCTCCATCCCCGCCAAACCCGTCAAGCTCAATCTCAACTGCGCCTACTCCACCTCTTTTTCACCGTCCCTCTCGCTCAGGAAGAAGACCCATTTCCCCTCCATAGTCACCTTCGTATCCCAGACCGAGGAAGATAACACTGTCACTCTAGAGCAGGAGGAAGTAGCCGAGGCCCAGGTGTCCGAGAGCGAAGCCGAGGGAGAAGAGAGCAGCGCGGAAGGGTCCCTGGAGGTGACCGAGGAAGAGTCTTATGAAGAACCTTCAGAAGACGCCAAGATCTTTGTTGGGAATTTGTCTTACGATGTTGACAGTGAACGATTGGCCATGTTGTTCGAGGATTCCGGAGTGGTGGAAATTGCAGAGGTAAAGTTAGTGTTTTTATTTGTGTTTCTGGTTCTGGGAATGATGTTTTATTAAATTGCGACATGGGTGTTTGTTATTGGTTATAGGTTATTTACAACAGGGAAACAGATAGGAGTCGTGGATTTGGGTTTGTGACCTTCAGCACCGTTGAAGAGGCTGAGAAGGCTGTGGAGAAAATGAACGGTTATGTAAGCTTCTTTTTTGCTGAATTCCAAAAACTGCTGCTTCTTTTCACTGAATCAAATATGGTATAACCCGAATGTATATACCTAGGTAAGTGCATAACTATAATTTCCATAGAAATTGGTAGGAGTTAACCATGAGGCTAATGTCATTGATGATTGCTTGCTGCAGTTTGTGTCTTTTTTTCTAAAGAAAGACATCAGACATCAGACATGGCATAGTTTTTGTTATTGTGTTATGTGATTGGATATGGATCCTTGATACCAAGATCATGACATGCATCGTCTGCTTATACTAACTTTTCTTATACTAGAACATCAGTAATCTATGTAGGATTGTTCTCTGAATTATGTTGCGGTTCTTTAAGTCATCTAGATATGAGTTCTTAGTCACATGTTATTATCAAGTTGTGTTAGGAAATTTTACCCTTGAACAGGAACTGGACGGGAGGATTTTAACTGTAAACAAAGCTGCTCGAAGAGGAGAGCGCGTAGAACGCCCTCCTCGCACATTTGAACCTGCATTTAGAGTTTATGTTGGTAACCTCCCGTGGGATGTGGATAGCCCTCGCCTTGAGCAAATTTTTAGTGAGCATGGTAAGGTGGAGGATGCGCGTGTAGTTTACGACAGGGAGACTGGTCGCTCACGTGGTTTTGGATTTGTTACAATGGCAGATGAGACTGAAATGAATGATGCTATTGCTGCTCTTGATGGACAGGTATTGCAGTTGTGCTTTCATTTTCAAGCTGGAACTTCTAAATATTGACAAGATATTATTTACCTGCCCGGCAGTCTGTGCTACTATGGATTCACTGAACCAGAAGTGATATGATCTAGTCATCTGCTAAGAATTTGTTATTAGCATCAATTTCTTCTGTCTGTTAATTATGTATTTGCATTTCTATGTCGGTTTTTTGCAGAGCATTGACGGGAGGGCCATCAGAGTAAATGTTGCTGAGCAAAGACCAAGGCGCTTTTGATCTATAAGATAGGATACAATATCTTATGGAGTTCCCCTCGTTTATCCTTTTCTTTTCTTTTTTTTCTCATATGAGATCATTAGGGTTCGATTTTGGTCTGCTTTTTGTATGGAAGATTCCCATCAGGAGGGGAGTTACAGGTTTTACTGAACATGTGTCATATATAAATTCCACACAAGTTGGCGATAGTTTGTCAAGTTCTTGTATGCAAGTGCCAATGTAAGAAAACTCATTTACAGAACATGAATATGGAATCGGAAGTGCAAACTACCAACATAATGTTCTGTAGGATCATGCCTTTATGTGTACCAAGACACTGAAAATGGCCATCTGCAATTAAACCAGTACATAATAGTTCCATTTATACCTCATAACCGAGCATGCTGTCATATATCCGGTCCCTACAAATCAATTGCCAAAAGGAAATTGAGGATCGGTCTTCCGGAAAAGAAAGTGAGCATGGCTCATTATCAAATGCTAACGTTATCCATATGATAACCTTAACAAACCTTGTCATCAGGTCTCAACATTTGATACTCGAGGAAAGTTAAAGTTTGGGAGGACAAGCGACCATATATGTCATCGGGCCAGGTGTCATAATGAGCTTCAAATTCACTAATTGATCAGCACTCAGTATAAGACTTGGAAGGTTGATATTCCTGCACACTCATCTGGTTCTCAGTCTATTTTATCTCCTGCATGGTGAGTTGTTTTCATCATCATGAATCAGACAACTTGGAGTTCAAACTTCAGATCTTGTTACTTGAAAAACAAAAAGAATTCCATAGCAGTACCTTAGAAACAATATGTTATGCCATTAAGCCAGTTCATTCATCATCCTACACCATGCTTTTGCATTTTTTTAATTGCTTTTGGTTTGTTCTCTAGTTAAGGAACTACATTGCAGCACTCTGCTTTGTTGTTGTTTTTCTTCTTTTTCCCTTTTCCATATGCAGAAAAAGAATGCCAAGATACCTTCTATGAAGACCCTTTCTGCAATTTATATCGTCTAGCATGCATCACATGTCGATATTAACTCACCAATTAAGGTCCCTATTAAGTATTAACCCCATGTTTATGGTTATACAACCTTTGTTACTTTAGTACTTTGTGAATTTTGATTTTATCCTGTCTGAAAACATTGCAGTTCCTTAACTGACATTCATTTCATTTCTGAAATGACTTTAATTGTTACAGTTTGGTGCATTTCAATGGCTGTTCAGAGACTAACTGTACCAAGTTTCTTCCTTACTTTTCCTGAACGCCTGTAATTTTTTTCTGCATCCCTTTATGCTGCAAGTTCAGGGTCCACCACTATATCTATAGCTACGTAGAGAGGTGTTATTTATGATCTCGCCCAGATATTCATTGCTTTAGCTTTGTTTAAAACCCCATTGCAAGCAAAGAACATGTTCACTCATCCTTTATTCTCTCTGATCATGGACTCATCGTTATATAAACCTCGTATTGGGCAACCAAAGACTCACAACATACTCACTGCACTGCACTTCATTGCACTGCTCTTGCCTTCTGCAACCCCAAAAATGTCAGGCAACACATTCCCTCATGCACCAGGCACTGCCCCATACCCTCAGCCCAATGTTGCTTCCCCATACCCTCAGCCTAATGTTGCTTCCCCATACCCTCAGCCAAATGGTGCTTCCTCGTATCCTCAGCCGGCAGGCACTAACGCTTACCCTCAGAATGCAGGTGCTAATATGCACCTTGCTCCTCCTAAGATGCATGAACTGATCAGGAGTGATCGTCGGATGTTTTCTGCCTCTGATGACAATGCAATGATGAAGCAAATCCAGGCCACCCATTCTCCCGATGGTCGCGAGGTTGATGTCAAGCCCATCCTCCAAATCATTGAGGACATTCTGCATCATGCCACTCTAAACATCAATGGTGCTCTACATGTATGTATCTTCTCATTTTGCTTTCCCATTTTCACTTGCTACTTTCACATGAATTAGTTGAACCGACAAGCTGCTTCTTCATTTTTTTTCATGTAGGGAGCACAACATGGACACATGGATGCACTGGAGTACCATACCAGTTCTGCTGGTTTCGATGTCATGCTCGAAGCACTGTCCTACATAATCAATAAAATTGCTTGTGAGGTAATTGATACAGGGGAGTTAACACACTTTTTCAACCTTTAACACGGGGAAAAACATCATTAACTTCTGTAATTTGTTATTACCAGATGTCATGCAAGTGTTCAGGTGGAGCTGATGCGCACACAACAACCATGGTGCTATTCAACACCCTTTCAAGCTACTCATGGGATGCAAAAGTGGTGATAGCCTTGGCAGCCTTTGCTGTGATTTATGGCAAGTTCTGGCTCGTTACTCAGCTCTGCGCCGCGAATCCACTCGCCAAGTCAATAGCTCTGCTCAAGCAACTGCCAGAGCTCCTGGAGCATTCCAACTCACTCAAACCCCAATTTGATGCACTTAACAAACTCATCCATGCCATTTTGAATGTGACCAAATGCATTGTTCAGTTCAAGGAGCTCCCATCTCAGTACATTACACATGAATCATCAGCCCTTTCAGCTGCCTTGGCTCATATCCCCACTGCTGCCTACTGGACCATCCGGAGCATTGTGGCTTGCGCCTCGCAGATCTCAAACCTTATAGGCTTGAGAAATGAGTAAGCCAATACCCAAATCCTGTGAATGGTTCATATTTGCTCACAGCACAATTTAACAAGTGTATATGTTGAATTGTTTCAGATACATTGCATCAACTACAGAGGCATGGGAGCTCTCAAGCTTGGCTCATAAGGTGGAAAGCATATATGACCACCTTACCAAGCAGCTCATGCTTTGCAGACAACATATAGATGAGAAGAGACATATCGAAGCTTACCATATCCTCCTACGCCTCTTTGAAACAATGCACATGGACAACATGAAGATCCTCAAGGCATTGCTGTGCCCCAAGGATGATCTGCAAGCACTTGTTGAGGGTTCCACCAAGACAAAGGTCAGTTCTAAAATCTCATACCTTCTTCAATTTCCTGTTTCATACCATTAACTTGACTTATCTTGGGACTCATTAACAGCATAGCATTGAAGTCCTGAGGAGGAAGACAGTGTTGCTGCTCATATCAGACCTCGATCTTCCCCAGGAAGAGGTGATGATCCTCGACCTTATGCACAAAGAAACACGAGCAAGGCCAGAGATTGAGTATGAAGTGGTATGGATCCCCATTGTGGACAACCCTCATAACGAGGTCAATCACCGCAAGTTTCAGGAGCTCCAATCCATCATGCCATGGTACACAGTGCACCATCCTTCACAGATTGAGCCAGCAGTTAAAAGATACATCAAGGAGGTGTGGCACTTCTCGAAGAAGGCGATCCTCGTGGCCTTGAGTCCACAAGGAAGAGTGGAGTGCCACAATGCTTTCCACATGCTGTGGATCTGGGGAAACCTGGCATTCCCATTCAGCGATGAGAAACAGGAGTTGCTGTGGAAGTCAGAAAGCTGGAGACTCGAGCTCATCGTTGATGGCATTGATCCAAACATTCTTGACTGGGTATGCATATTGATCTTCAACCCTCACATAGACAAAACATAAACAATTATCTAATTTCTGATATGTTTGTCAGGCAACTGAGGGGAAATATACATGCCTGTATGGAGGCGAAGACATAGAATGGATTAGAAAATTCACATCCACATTAAAAAATGTAGCAAAAACTGCAGGCATCACCATAGAAATGGTGTATGTAGGGAAGAGCAATGCCAAGGAGAGGGTGAGGAAGAACATAGCAACAATCTCATCAGAAAATTTGAGCCAGTACTGGCCAGACCTCACATCGATATGGTTCTTCTGGGCAAGGCTAGAGAGCATGCTCTACTCAAAACTGCAGCATGGCAAGACAGTTGAGCATGATCCCATAATGCGGGAAGTGATGACAACTCTGAGCTTCGACGGGAGCGATGCAGGATGGGCCATAATCTGCAGAGGGTCAGCCGAGATTGCTAGGGGCAAGGAGGAGAGCGTGCTGGGGAGTCTGCTCAAGTTCAGTGATTGGGAGGAGGAGGCTAGGATTAAAGGCTTCGTGCCCGCCCTCATTGATCACCTGCACCTACTCCACACTCCGCATCATTGCAACCGCTTGATCCTCCCCGGGATTGATGGGAACATCCCAGAGAGGGTCGTGTGTGCAGAGTGTGGAAGAGCAATGGAGAAGTACCTCATGTACCGCTGCTGCACTGAGTAAGCATACTGTCCTGTCCTAGCTAGCTCTATTTATGGTATCATTTTCTAGTTATTGCCTTATAAATCTACCTTGTAACGTACTAAAACAGGGTTGTTTGTTAGTATTACTATTGTATGTGTGAAATCTCCAGGCGTGTCTGTGGCCAACATGTTGGTCGGGGAAGTGTCTAGGACTATTGATTGAGTGTGCTGATGTAAGGATTTGGTTGAATAGGTTCACATTGTTGGTTTTGGTTATATATTGATGATGATCCGTTGCTGCTCTGTAATAAAAATGATGAAGCAATGTTATGAGTATCTGTATTTACATAGAATCAACTATGTTTGTGACACATACATAAATTGGATTGAGTGATAAAAATGTCAATTCAATCAATTTGTTTTTGAAAGAAAGAGGAACGGTTTGGACTACATGCATGAAATTAGAAGAAAATTTTGGAGAAATGAATCTATGGTCTACTTAAAAAAGTAAGTCCCTGAGTTAAGGAATGGGCTAAGTGATTTGCATATCGCTCAACAAAACAGATTGAATCGATCCTCATTTCACACACGAGGCGTGTAGAATGAAACACTATCCTACTTAAAAGTGATATCAACGTTAGACAATCAGATTATAAATATAGACGTAAGTTGGATTAAAAATATCGATTTATAGATGCTTAAGGGAAACATTGAATCCAGAACTAACTACAAAGGATTGAAGTCAAGTCAACTAAGATGGGTCAGTGAGAAAGTTCGGCTTTTGATTGGATGTGGAATAGAAAAATGTCCATGAATGCTACTCCACACACATCATTGAATTACTCAGCCCTCTCATGACGGCAAAGACTGCACCCTTATTCCACTCAAGTCTACAGTTGGCTTATCAGTTTCAAACCACTTAAATCAAATCTTAAATTATCGAGAACAAATTAAATCCAACGTTAAATTATCAATTGGCTCGATTCTCTAGCGAAATACAAACTCGTTCAACACGTTGAAGTTGAATGGTTGATTAAGGAATAATTTCGTTACGGCGATTTGGATTATTGATTTGTTAATTGTACAAATATATAATCAAGACTGTTAAAATTATTAATCAAATACTCGTTGAAAACAAAATATCAATCAAAATTGAAAAACCAATCCAAAACGGGCTCCACAACAACAATCAATGACCAAAATTTTCCACACGGCAAGGCTTATAACTATATGAATGAATACCCAATCGGTCAGCCAAAGCCAGCCAGAGAAAAATAGCATTGACTCTCTCCTCCAAGTCGTCCCCTCCGCCGGAGACTCACCAATGGCTCTCTATTCCGGCAACCACCTCCTCTGTTTCCTCACTCTCCTCTCCCTCCTCCGCCTCGCCGCTGCAAGATTGGATCTTGACCCTTCAGATCGAAAAGCTTTCTCAATTGTCCTCAATGGCTTGGGCCTTCCTGACAGTCAACATGACCCCTGCAACACCGCCGGCGTCTACTGCGAGCGGCGGCTATCCAACAATACCAATACTTATGTGCTGAAAATCACTCGGCTCGTCTTTGAATCACAGCGGCTAAGCGGGTTCTTGTCGCCTGCGGTTGGTGGCCTATCGGAGCTCAAAGAGCTTTCTTTGCCTAACAACCGGCTCGTTAACCGCCTCCCGTCTCAGCTAGCTGCCTGCCGGAAGCTGGAGATTCTTGATCTCCGGAACAACACGTTCGCCGGAGAAATCCCATCTCAGGTGTCATCATTGGTGCGCCTCAGAGTTCTCGATCTCTCTTCCAATCAATTCTCGGGGAAGTTGACTTTCTTGAAGCATTTTCCCAACTTGGAAAATCTTCAGCTGGCTGACAATATCTTCTCCGGGACAATTCCTCAATCCATTCGATCATTCCGTAATCTTCAAGTCTTCAACATATCCGGCAATGATTTCCTGGAAGGTTCCATGCCGCTGATGAGCAGAGTCCAACTCTCTGCAACCCATCTCCCAAAACGGTACATTTTTGCTGAGACTAATTCAACAAACAGGAGCAATTCTTCTTCTAGAGCAGCGTCTGCTCCTTCCAACGCAGCAGCAGCTCCTGCCCCAGGTCCATCTGCCGCACGACACCATAGAAAACATACTGCAAGGAAGTTAGCTGGGTGGCTGCTTGGATTCCTGGCTGGAGGCGTGGCAGGGAGCATGTCCGGGGTAGTTTTCTCTGTGCTGTTCAAGATGATCCTGGCTGCAATAAGGGGTGGAGGAAAAGACCATGGCCCTTCCATCTACAGTCCATTGATCAAGAAGGCGGAGGACTTGGCTTTCTTGGAGAAAGAGGATGGGCTTGCCTCGATGGAGATGATAGGAAGAGGCGGGTGCGGAGAAGTTTACAGGGCTGAGTTACCGGGAAGTGATGGCAAGATCATTGCTATCAAGAAGATCTCTCAGCCGTCAAAAGATGCAGCTGAACTTACTGATGAAGACACCAAGCTTCTAAACAAGAAAATGCGGCAGATCAAGTCTGAGATACAGACAGTGGGGCAGATTCGTCACCGCAATCTTCTTCCCTTGTTGGCTCATGTTTCTCGACCTGATTGCCATTACCTTGTGTACGAGTTCATGAAGAACGGAAGCTTGCAGGATATGTTGAACCAGGTTTCAGCAGGGCACAGAGACTTGGATTGGTTAGCTCGGCACAGAATTGCAGTGGGAGTAGCTGCTGGGCTTGAGTATCTTCACATGAACCACAGCCCTCGCATCATCCACAGAGATCTCAAGCCTGCCAATGTCCTTTTGGATGATGACATGGAAGCTCGCATTGCAGATTTCGGACTTGCTAAAGCAATGCCGGATGCTCAAACACATATCTCAACTTCCAATGTAGCAGGAACTGTGGGTTACATAGCACCGGAGTATCACCAGACATTGAAGTTCACAGACAAGTGTGATATCTATAGTTTTGGGGTTCTGCTTGGAGTTCTGGTTATGGGGAAGCTTCCATCTGACGACTTTTTCCAGCACACAACTGAAATGAGTCTGATCAAATGGATGAGGAATGTGATGACCTCGGAAAATCCATATCAAGCCATTGACCCAAAGCTTGCTGGAAATGGGTTTGAGGAGCAGATGCTCCTTGTTCTAAAGATAGCATGCTTTTGCACACTCGAGGATCCGAAACAGAGGCCTAACAGTAAGGATGTCAGGTGTATGTTGACTCAGATTACTCACTAAATATGTGTGATAATATTCTAGTACGTGAAAGAATAACACCTCCAGGGGTGCAAGTGTACCTAGCATATTGTGTTTATAGGGTTCATGAAGGTATCTTATTTGTGCTTAATGCTTGTAACTATTGAGACAATATCGATCTCAGTATCAGATTGTCTAACCGTGGATTTAACAGTCAAGTATGGCATAAATAATTATCATGCGATAGGCTATGGCTATAAAGCTGATGACAGGAGATTAAACTTACATACCATTTCCAGGAGGAACTCATCCATTTTTGCATCCATTTGTAGAGAGCTGTGAAATCTTGATACGATACTGTTTCAAAATGGAATTTCAACTGCTTCATAGGACATCATAAAGACAAACCAAGTGATATGCCATGATCAGTGACACACTGAACATGAATTTAACTTGATTTCCGTTCCTTTTTTACCTGTTTCAAGAAGATGAAGGAAAAATCAAAATGAGTAATGCTTGACAGCTAGAGCAGTTCTCTTCAATTGATTATGAACATTTCACAAACAAACAAAAAAACAACCCCTGTTTTGCAAAGACGCTTTACCACCGGGACCGTCCTCAAAGGTAGATGGCTGTAAGGGTTAAGAGTGTTTCTAACTATCCTACAAAAGGGAACCTCTACCATTTACCTAGTCTCTTAATCAAGATTCCGTCCAAGCCTTACCTTAAAGAATAGAAGTTTACTCATGCAAAGACATCTTTTCACTCAGTTTGCTTCACATTTGCTGCCTTTCGCACTCAAAAGAGTATCCTTAGTTGCATTTCTACAGGAATGGTTAGCTCCTACACCTAATGAGCTTCAGGAGCACATGGTCATAATAAACTCCAAGAATCAAACTCTTTCATCACTCGTTATGTTGTAAGGGAAACCAATACTATTTACATGGTTTATCAACAAGCAAAATGTCAGCAGGTATATGTGCACCACAACGGTATGAGAAGAAATTCAAAGGAAAACAATACAGTAACCACATTGGAAGAATTGATAAAAGAAATTAACCTGATTCTGAGTTGCTCACACGTACATCAAACAAAACATAGAACAACTACTTCAGCATGCTGAACGGCCTCCACATCAACAGAAAGGGTTTCATAAGATGCTATAAGGAATATAAACGTATAGCTGATGAAAGTTACGCCCTCAAGGAAGCAAGCAAGTTATATCTTATTCTTCTTCAACTTACCTAGAGCAGCTGGATATTGTTTTATTTACAATGATGATGGTGCTATCCGGTATTTCTCAGGCATCCATTTTCGATAACTTCGGCACCAGGGGATGATTATTTAAGCATCCATATCCGTACCCTCGGCGACTGGACCTCCCAACTCAAAACTGTCTTCTCTAAGGTACTTAATTTATGATCAGCACATCGTCTGCTTATGTTTCCTCCCATTCATAACATAAATGTGCTTTGGTGTATATGTTGTATGTATAGGTTTGTCAGCCCCCATCAAGCAATCAAAGTGGCCTTCTTAGAGCAGACATGGCAGAATGCAATAACCAGCCCAGGTGATTGATTCCTTATATCTATATCCTTAAATTTAGCCTATTTGAAGTTTGCAATGTAAACGTGTGACATTGATGATGAGCGTATTTATTGGCAGGTTTCCTAGACTCTTACTGGATGGCCCCTACGGAGCTCCAGCACAGGACTACAAAAAATACGACGTCCTTCTCCTTGTTGGGCTTGGGATCGGAGCCACCCCCTTGATCAGCATTGTTAAAGACGTGCTCAATAACATCAAGCAACAAAAGGAAATGGAAGAAGGAACCATTGAGAGTGGAGTGAAGCAAAACAAGAAAAGAACCTTTGCTACCAAGCGAGCCTACTTCTACTGGGTCACTCGCGAGCAAGGCTCGTTCGAATGGTTCAGAGGAGTATTGAACGAGGTGGCAGAGAACGATCAGGATGGGATGATTGAGCTTCACAACTACTGCACCAGTGTGTACGAAGAAGGGGACGCTCGATCGGCTTTGATCACAATGCTTCAGTCAATCAACCATGCCAAGAATGGCGTCGACATAGTCTCCGGAACCCAAGTCAAAACCCATTTTGCAAGGCCGAATTGGCCAGCTGTTTTCAAGCACGTTGCAGTCAACCATACTAATGAACGAGTTGGTAAGGAATCATTTATTCTTTATACCGAGTCTCACGCTCGAAAAAATATAAATAAGTTAAAACCTCGTTAATCTTTTAAGTGAGTTGGATTTAACACTCTAATTAGACAATACTTGTTGCCTCACAAGATGGATCTAATTGCAGTAACAATTGTTGGTGAAGCTCAAATATAAAGCTAAATGGCCTTTCTGGTTGTGACAGGAGTGTTTTACTGTGGTGGACATGGTTTGGTTGGGGATCTCAGAAGGTTGGCTCAGGACTTCTCCAGGAAGACCACGACAAAGTTTGATTTCCACAACGAGAACTTCTACTTTGTTTTGTTATATTTTCTACTAATAATATTTGTTAGTATATTTATGTCCAAAAAGTATGGTATAGTGTTCGGTGCACGATTAAAATTCAATCAAGTCTTTCTATTTTGAGTTTAAGACGCATCGTATATTCTCAATCTAGATTTAATAAAATTTGTCAGTACTATTTGATTTTAAGTAGACTCTTATTCAATTCAGATTGAATTGGGATAACCAAATATTAAATGCCTATAAAAAATTGAGAAAGGATCATATGACTTTTGCAATTTCTTTTTGAACATGACTTTGCAATTTTCAAATAGATTCAAGCGAAGGATTTCTTATCATATTTGGTTGATTGATTCTGTTTCTATCACTTATATTTCGAACAATATGCAGGGATTTCTTACTACCCATACCATAATCCAAATGAAAAATTTGTTATACTAGAAAATCAAGTTAAAATTTGAGTTGCTCAGCATCCGTTTTATGTGAGCTAGGGTTAGGGTTCCAGTTTTCAACTGCGATTCTAGGGGGCCTATTTGTCGGCGTCGGCGGCCATCTGTTGACGAGTATGGAGAAGCTCGGTGAGAAACTTGCTTTGGTGTCTATTACCGATGAGGAGGAGGCAGTATTGGATCTCCCAGAGGCTGCGGGTGTGGAGGAAGGAGGAACAACTAGTATGCAAATCGGCTTGCTAGCCAAGGTGGTCTCCAACAAGGGCTACAACCGGAGGGCATTCATGGACGTGATCCGGGATGTTTGGAGAGTGAAAGGGCTTTAGAGCCGGAACTTCAGGTTTCCTTATTTGGGGGCTCTTTTTTCAGACGACTAGAGATAAAAAGCGGATTGTAATAATAGAGCCATGGAATTTTCACAAGCAACTGATTGTTCTTCAGGATTTTGATGCTTGCAAATCGATCAAAGAGGTATGTTTTGATTATGTTGCTTTTTGGA